>JANAVB010041816.1:6482784-6583327 GCA_029216955.1 Iris pallida | reverse complement strand
AAAAACTAAGTTTATGTATTTATTTCTGCAGTGACGAGTCACCAGGCATCTATAGCATTTTTATCGCTGCTTTGCTTTGCTAGAGGCAAGTACTTTCTACAAACTTTACATACTGCTATAAACAATAAACTGTGATTCACAACCATGTTAAATACTGATCCTGGGATAGCAAGTTAAAACTTTACATGTTGTATTACTTTCAGTCTCTACCATGTTTAGGACAGTTTTATATCTCTCACATGTTTAAATAACAGGTTAAGGGAAAACTGTTAGTAGTATACGTGATCATGACCCCTTCTTCGTATGTATTTATCGAGCACTGTTACATTCTATATGTAACTTTGTCGTATGTCTGATCCCGCGTTTGTGTATGGACATACACCGATACCGTTATGGGTACGTATGTACGCTTCAAAAAATTGATATGTACCACTGTACATCCTGATTACCTATTGACTGATCACTCACCTACTACAGTTTTAAACTTTAAATGAATATCTATTGCCATGATAAAATGTACCTAAAGCTGAACAAACATGATATGTCATTTCTTTTCATCACATGATCAGTATTATATGTTGTAGATTCAGTACTTGCTCCCGTCCTGACAGGATAACGTTGTTGGTATACTTACTGAGGAGGAGTTGCTCTGTGATTCGTATTATGGAGTTACTGCCGAGGACCAGGCCTTGCCTTACGAGGATGTACCTGCGGGGAACCTCGTCTAGTTGTCTATTTGCTTTAGACTTTTGAGAGTAGTCATGTATTAGACTGTATTTTATAACTGGACCTGTATCCAGTTTTACTTTTCAGACTTGTACTTGGACTTATTATTATATGAGATAACTTTTGTGTTTGGAGCATTTATGACTCTTCTTCACTTATAGAATGTTAGCCCATTTAGTTATCTTGTTATCTCTAGAACAGCTTACTGCGCTTTATCTCAAGCGTAGGCTGGACATGACTCGGCCCGGCCCTACAATTTGGGTAGCGGGTCGTGACATGTTTTTAGTGTTGGCCAATGCAGGTCCTGACTAAATTGTTTGGTTACGTTATTGTACCAAGCATCCTGCAATTAGGAACTTAAGGTAATTAGACAACATTAGGAATGACGCTTAGAACACCTAGAGAAATACTAGGATTGCAACATAGGAAATACATCACGTGCTTGCTATTATAATTAGATTTTCTTGTCTATGATTGTTTACTTTAAAGAGTCCTTATAAAGTCCTTTTTATTGTAATTAGATGGTGCTCACCGTTCATCACAGTATGTCACACCTGAGAATGGCACACTCCTTATCCAGTCAGCTGACCAGTTGACCTATACACCTCACCTCCACCTACCATATTCTCCCACTCCACAAATCCACAAACCCAAATGCCTCCACCACCTTCCACATCACAGTCCAGCAGGACCCGATACTCCCACCACCACCTATTACTATCCTACCCAGGCTTCCGTCACACTCGACGGGAACCAACTGCTCACTCTGATCCAGGGGTTCCTAACGACCCATCAGGAGCAGACCACCCTACTCCGCCAGAGCATGGAGCATTCTGAGGAACGTACCGTGGTCCCACACCTGTAGAGCCACGACAGAGAGCGGGGACGATCAAGGACTTCATGGGTCTGAACCCCAAGGAGTTCTCAGGGACTGAGGGCATAGTTGTAGCAGATGACTGGCTAGACTCGGTAGAGAGGAAGCTCCTTGGAGTTAGGATGTCGGATGACCTCCAGGTCGAGGCAGCGGGATTTCTGCTGATAGACTTGGCAGGAGTTTGGTTCCGGAATGAGCCGCTATTCGCGAGAGGGAGGGCCACTTGGAATCAGTTCAAGACCCAGTTCAAGAAGAAATTCTTCTCGACCACTGCTAGAGTAGCCATGGGGCTACGATTCCAGAACATCCAGCAGGGGAACCGTTCTGTCGACAAGTATGGGACAGAGTTTAGTCGCCTGAGCCGTTTCGCTCCTAGTCTGGTTGCAGACCCAGAGGAGATGAGCGTAGGTTTTGCCATGGTCTAGTTCCAGACATTGGCATTCTTATAGTGGCAAACGGTACGACTGACTACTACCAGAGCCTAGAGTTGGCCCGGAGCATAGAGGAGCGTCTTCAGTCTTGCAAGAGGCAGGCTTCTGTACACCTCGAGGGACCGTCCAAGCATCAGGCTTTCCAGCAGAGAGCACCGACGCCGCACCAGCAGACTTACCATCCCCCTACATCACATCACCCGACCCCGCCAGTTAGAGCCCCGGGACCTCAGCAGCAGCAGAAGTGAGCTTTGTATGTATTCTGTAAGAGGTAGGCCATAACGCTTCCATCTGCAGAAAGAGGTTGGGGCAGTGTTTAGCTTGCGGGTCTGCCATCCATCAGCTTCGGAGCTGCCCAGTAGCCATGGGATCTAGAGGGCCCCTTCTGACTCAGCAGCAGAGGTTTGGGCAACCTGCAGCAGCAGAAGGGACCTCAGGGGAAGACTTATAGCCTAGCCCTTGAGCCGGAGCCGGAGTAGGTTTTGGAGCCAGATTATTTGGCTGACGTCATCACAGGTCATGTTTATTTGTATACTTATCTTGCTCTATGCTTGTTTGATTCTGGTGCATCTCATAGCTTCCTGTCATTAGAGTTTTTGTATAAACACCACTTAGTAGCTATACCTACCGAGGAGTTAGTAGAGTAATGACGGAAGGAGGACCAGTGCCCTTTAGAGCTATCTATAGATGCTCTATTACTATAGCCAGGAGAGAGTTCAGGGGACGTTTCTTTGTGATGCCACTCTCCGGTTATGATATCATATTGGGGATGGACTGGCTTAGCTATGCCCATGCAGCTATAGACTGTCATGAGGGTAGTATTTTGTTCAGTCCCCCAGGCACAGCACCATTCAGTGTCAGGAGGACAGGGCCGTAGATCAGCCTAGAGCCGAACTATTGTGCGACAGTTGGGGAGATAGCACCGCCACACCCTATCATTAGGGAGTTTATAGATGTATTTCCAGAGGATCTTCTAGGACTTCCGTCTGACAGAGATGTGGAGTTCACTATAGATTTAGTACGGGTTCATCACCAGTATCCCGGGCTTGCTATAGAGTGAACCCCAAGGAGGCCGTAGAGATGAAAGAGCAGATTGATGACCTATTGAAAAAGGCTTTCATTCGATCTAGTACTTCTCCATAGGGAGCGCCAGTGCTTTGTGCCTAAGAAGGATGGTACAGTTCGGTTGTGTATTGACTACCGGCGTTGAATGCCATCACCATTAAGAACAAATATCCTCTGCCCAGGATAGATGATTTGTTCGACCAGTTGAGTGTGGGCGAAAGTGTTTTCCAGGATAGATTTGAGATCCGGGTACCACCAGGTGAAGGTCAGGGCAGCAGACATCCAGAAGACGGCGTTCAACACGAAGTACGGGCAGTACGAGTTTCTGGCGATGCCATTTGGTCTCACAAATGCGCCAGCTGTCTTTATGAATTTGATGAATAAGACATTTCACCAGTATCTGGATAAGTTCGTCGTAGTATTCATCGACGACATCCTGATATACTCGAAGACGCCGAAGGAGCATGCAGAGCACTTGCGGATAGTTTTGGGGATTCTGAGTCAGGAGATATTGTATGCCAAATTGTCGAAGTATGAGTTCTTTTTAGACCGAGTAGAGTTTCTCGGCCATGTAGTTACTGGAGAGGGGATTGGTGGATCCCAGGAAGATTGCTGCAGTTGAGACATGGAAGGCTCCGACGTCAGTTTCAGAGATCAGGAGCTTTCTGGGTTTAGCCGGCTATTATAGGAAGTTCGTCCAGGACTTTGCTAGGATAGCTGAACCCATGACGAAGCTGATGCAAAAAGACGCAGAGTATATTTGGTCAGAGGACTGCCAGGCAGTATTTGAGGAGCTGAAGAGGAGGCTGACGACCGCTCTAGTTCTGACATTACCTTCAGGATCTGGAGGTTTCACCATATACAGCGATGCTTCAGGAAAGGGGCTAGGATGTGTCCTACAGCAGCATGGGAAAGTGATTGCTTATGCATCTAGGCAATTACGGACTCATGAGCGAAATTATCCTACCCATGACCTAGAGTTAGCTGTGGTGATCTTTGCACGCAAGTTATGGAAACATTACTTATACGGAGAGCGTGTGGAAATCTTTACTGATCACAAGATCTTGAAGTATGTGTTCACGCAGAAAGAGCTGAACATGAGGCAAAGACGATGGTTGGAGTTGATAAAGGACTTCGACATCGATTTACAGTATCACCCGGGAAGGCAAATGTGGTGGCAGATGCGCTGAGCAGGAATCCGATGGCATGGTATCTTGATAGATCGGCATTTGTGGAAAGATCTGGAGAAGCTCGGTATCGAGATAGTTCAGCCAGGATCAGTGATACAGATGATGGCGCTTGACATTCAGTCAGGCTTGATGGAGCAAATCAGGAAGACACAGTCTATAGATGAGAGCCTTCGCAGACTTCGGGCCCAGGCTTTAGCTGGATTGCTGGATGATTTATCGTAGCAGAGGATGGATCCTTGAGGCATGGCAGCCGATTGTGCGTGCCGAAGGGAGAGCTGATAAAGGCAGTCTTGCAGGAGGCGCACCGATCGAGATATTCTATTCACCGTGGTGCCAACAAGATGTACCGTGACTTACGGGAACATCTTTGGTGGCACGGGATGAAGAGAGATGTATCACGTTTCATTTTGAGATGCCTAGTTTGCCAGCAGGTCAAGGCGGAGCGCCAGAGGCCAGCTTGTCTATTGCAGCCGTTACCCATTCCGAGTGGAAATAGGAACACATTACGATGGACTTCGTCTCAGGGCTTCCTCGTTCCCAAGGAGGGAAGGATGCCATTTGGGTCATCGTGGATAGGCTGACGAAGTGTGCTCACTTCATACCCTTCAAGGTGGGGCTTTCCACCGAGAAGTTGGCGGAGCTTTACATGCAGCAGATAGTGCGCTTGTACGGAGTACCAGTGAGCATCGTATCGGGCAGAGACAGCAGATTCACATCCCACTACTGGAGGAGCTTGCAGGAGGAGTTGGGCAGTAGGCTCAAGTTCAGCACGACGTACCACCCGCAGACAGATGGGCAGTCCGAGAGGACGATAGAGATGCTGGAGGACATGCTGAGGACTTGTGTGCTGGACTTTGGCAGATCATGGAAGAGCCATCTGCACTTGGTAGAGTTTTCATACAACAACAGCTACCAAGCCAGCATCGGTACATCTCCTTTCGAGGCACTATATGGACGACGATGCCGTACACCACTCTTTTGGGATGATGTTGGGGACAGAGTTATGCTTGGGCCAGAGATGATCACGGATGCAGCAGAGAAGGTCGGGATGATCAGAGACAGGCTCAAAGTAGCTCAGGACAGGCAGAAACACTGGGCCGATGCTAGTCGCAAACCGATGGAGTTCGCAGACGGTGATATGGTACTAGTGAAGATATCACCTACTAGAGGGACGATCCGGTTCGGACGAGGAGGCAAGAGCCCCAGATACATCGGGCCGTTCGAGATACTTGGCAGGATCGGAGAGGTAGCTTACAAGGTTGCACTTCCACCCAATCTAGCAGGAGTTCACGATGTCTTTCACGTATCCCAGCTGAGGAGATATGTTCCGGACCCCAGCCATGTGCTAGATCATTCAGAGTTGGAGATCCGATCGAGCCTTGCAGTTTTTGAGCAGCCAGTAGAGATATTAGACATGATGGAGAAGAGGCTGAGGAACAAGGTTTTACCCTTAGTACGAGTAGCTTGGAGCCGTCACTCTCCGGGTGAATCTACTTGGGAGAGGGAGTCGGACATGAGGGAGAGATACCCTTACTTGTTCGACCCAACCGCTGCGAGGGAACACCCGTTCCTGCTTGATACCCTAGAGGCTAGTTTCGATCATAGCCTTAGTCATTTGTTGCATTGCCTGTTATGCTAGAAAATTGTAGGGTCTTCAATCCTTGTGAATTTCGAGGACGAAATTTTTCAAGAGGAGAAGACTTGTCAGCCCCTGTTTTTCAAAATTGATTTAATTAGTGTTAAATTAGTTGCTAATGGCATATTTAGCTTTAAAATATTTTATTATGATTTTAGGAATTTTCTAGAATTTTTAAATATTTTTTAAATAGTTTTTAAGTTAAATTATATCATTTTGTAATTAACTAAATTATTTAATAGCATCTTATAAATATTAAATTGTTTGAATAGTTTTGTAATTAATTAAATTGTTTTAGTTCGGGTTGCAAATTATTATTTGCATTTAGATAGGATTTGGACTTATTTGTAAATTCCTAAACCCTAGGGACCTAATTGAAAATCTACCTACCTACCCCCACGACCTAGCCAGCTGTCGACGACCACGACCACCTTTCCTCCGCCATTTCCGGCCGACTACGACCCTAGCCGACTTCCTAAGCCTATAAATATGACCCCAGACCTAACCCTAACTCTAGCACACACCACGACCACCCCAGACCCTTCGTCCCCACCAAAAACCCTACTTCCTAAACCCTAACCCTAACTCCGACGATCCTCCAAACCACCTCCCCAGCCGTCTATACCGCCCGCAACCGCCATGTCACTCTCCGATCCTGGAACACGTATTTCAGTACGTAAACCGATAAATTATATTTACCTTGTATTTATACTATATTTATTATGCTGTTTCTTCATGCATTTCCTAAAATAATATTTTATAATTTATTTTCTGCATTTGGGCCTACAGCTTTGGCTCATTTGGGAAACCTATTTTTGGTTCACCCTTTGGTTCATCATGAACCCTTGGGTTCAAGATCTTTAAATACAACTCATCTCATTCTCTCTCCTCTCATTTATTTCCTCCACCAACCAAGGCAAGTACCAACTTGCTCAAGAGATGGATCCATAAATTTTTGCTAATATTTTTCTTACAAAATTATTTGTCAAAATATTCTTCTCCTCAATCTATACTAGTTTAGAACTTGAAAATTTCTATTTGAAGCTTTGATTTTTGTAGATCTAAGTTTTAACTATTTTCGGATTTCCTGGGTTTTGATCTAGCAAACTTTATTTTTTCGAGTTTTGATTGTTCCATGTTGTAGGAAATTTTGTTCTACCCCATTTTGACCTATTGGAGTCCCAATTTAGGCTTAGGATGAGGATTTTATGGACCTTAGAAGTTCTAGGGCTCATGGTGTTCTTGCTCTCAGCCAAGAGGAAGGAGATGACCCTGTAGCAGTTCGCGCGCGCAGCCCCTTGGCCCAGCGCTTTTTAGCGATGGGTGCAGCTCTTCGTGGCCCTGCGCAGCCTGACCCTACGCAGTCGAATCCTGCGCAGTCTGACCCTGCGCAACCTGACCCTGCGCAGCCTGACCCTGCGCAGTCTACCCTGCGCAGTCTGACCGGCGCAACCTGACCCTGCGCAGCCTGACCCTGCGCAACCTGACCCTGCGCAGCCTGACCCTGTGCAGTCTGACCCTGCGCAACCTGACCCTGCGCGATCTGATCCTTATATTATATTGATATATATATATATAGGTGAATGTTTGTGTATGCTATATCCTTACGTCTTTTGTCCTGAGCATGATATGAGCACTAATATGATCTCGGTGAACAAGTGTTCCCACCTGATACATGTACCTGAATGTCCCAGTTCTTGTTCATGCTCGACAAATGACTCGTAACTCCACGTGGCGTATTTGCAATGATGCATTACACTAAGGAGGGTAGAACATGTTGACATACTGATTGACATGGATCCTCACTTAGGGTACTCATACTAAAGTACGACCTTTTAGGAGGATAATCATGCAGGCCACAGCATGTGAGTCCAAGATTTCACCTAGGGTTAAACTAGGCAACTAAATATACTAGATGCATGGGGAGGGCAGAATTCCGAGATCGTGTTACACCAGCCGCCTTGAGATATTGTCTTGACGCGCCGGCTAGTCCCCACGGATACTGTGTCATCTGCAACGAGTGGATGACTGTATCCGATTAATTCATGATATATTATATGTTTTGGCAAGGTGGCCTTACGAGGGACCTGTGCCCAAAACACTGTCTACGCGAACCCTGGGTTGGCTAGCCTTGCTGGAAAGATACGATCTGAGGATTTTCTAAATAACTTGATGCGAGGATAACCTCGTCCCACTAGAAACTCGTAGGCTTGATTGGCCGTGAAAATAACTTGCTTGTGTCCTATTACCTTCCATGAATAACTGAGGGAAGCGGACTGTCATGGTACGTGATCCAACCCATGTTCTTGTTTGATTGTTGGGTTGGTTATCGTACTATGACAGGCTGTAGACCGAAGTTATGAACGGAAGACTTATTCTGGTTGTGAAGTGCTACTTCTGTGAATGACTGAGGAACATGGTCTATCATGGTACATGATTCAACCCATGTTCTTGTTTGATTGTTGGGTTGGTTATTGTGCTGCGATAAGCTATCGACCGAAGTCACGATCAGGAGATGTTATTGTTTATACCTTTTAGCTTATGTGAAAGTTATAGAGTACGACACGTCCCGACTCCATGCGGCACCTTTGTCCTTGTTTGTTTGTAAGGGTGCCATATGGGTTCGAGGATATTGCGCTACCCTATAATAGTAGCATAAGTATTACTAATGTCAATCATTCTATTAACTGGGTTTTTAATCTTAACTCTTGTACCCCTTTGGCGGTACTTGCTATTCGGGACTGACCCCGCTGGTTTTGTTTGGCCAGATCTCGTAGCAGAGCCGGAGGACACGATCTTCCTTCCTGACATCCATGGTGCATACTAGGAGCATGGCGGTTCGGGGACTCGAGTGAGTTTCTTCTCCACCACTCCTGCCTTTACTTTGTGTGTCGTTTAGCCACCGGCACCTGTTAGCCGAATTACTTGATTTTGTGTCAGTACAGAATTGTAAAGAAACAAACTGCAGCTGTGTATAATTTTGTACTCCTGACTCTCTGAGATAGCTAAATTATAAAGCTAGTCTCTCATGATCATTTTGGTGAAGCGTCCGGGACGCCTTACTGCTTTATCTTTAATGTTCATTTAATTGCTGATGTGACTTGATTGATTGAGACATAGAACTCTGTGGGACCATAGGAGACTTGATTGTAGCATGTACCCCCTAGTCTCTCGACAGCCACGATTGCCGTATGACGTTACGTACCTCATATGGAGTAGCTGGCCTAGTCCGTCTCCGTATTTCGGTACTGGGGCGTGACACGCCACCAGTCGACGCGTCTCATCGAGACGAGCGCAGCGCCGCCCGAGCGCCACGTCCACGTCGATTCCTCCGCCGTCCAGCGTCTTCGAACCCCCCTCCCGACGTCGGACACATGAGTAGCACTTCAAAACTGTGTCGTGCGTGTCTCGTGCACACACATATGACTCGTCGTGTCCAGACGAACGTGATGGTGAGTCTGGACACGTAAAATTCGACCCATGCGTGTCGTGCTTAGCACGGACACGAGACTCGTGTGTCCTTAACTGTCAGGACACAGAGTCAGTTTTATCGGGTTTAAAACCCATTCACTAAAACCTAAATAAATCTAACACGAACCCAACCCCTAACACACAGCTCGGGCTGACACCCTGGCCAGCCCGACTGAGCCCGAGAACCCGACCCCCCTGGGCCGAGTTCGAACCCCCCCTGTTCTGTTTTTATTTTCTTTTTGTTTCTTTTGTTTATTTTATTATATATGTATATATGTATTTAAGTATATATATTATTATATATATATACTGTTATATGTATATATACAGTATTTGTATATGTATATATATTATAATTTAGTAAGTTTATTATTTTATTATATAATATATATTTAGTATTTTATTATATAAGTGTGTATATATATATATATTATATATATATATTATTATATATATTTTTTTTTTTTTATGCTGCACAATGGAAAGACAAGCTGAAGCAGCTCCGGGCGAAAAGAAAGAACCGGGCGTGACACATCCTGAAATGTTCTGCTCTCCATTCATTTCCACAGTTGTTAAGACCTTCAGTGCTTGTTCTTTCAATTGTTGTGGCTTCAATCAAGAAGATGTACATAAAACTACTGCCTGGAAACATTACACATTTCCATACAGCCTGCTGTGGCTATAGATAATATATATATATCTATATATATATATAATATATATATATAATATATAATATATTAATATATTATATATATATATATATAATATATATATATATATATGTATTTATATATTATATATATAAAAAATATAATATATATAATATATTATAATATATTAATATATATTATATATGAATATCTATATATTATATGTATATATAAATATTGTTGTTATATATTTATGTATGTATATCAAATTCTATTTTGTACAAAAATTATTATGCAAAAATTCAAGTCTTTATCGTTTAAATTAGGACTTGTATATTTTTACCACTTTAAAAATATATTATATTATTTAAATTCCTGTATTTATTTATTATGGCCAATTGCTGTCCAAACTAGCTTGGGTTTTTGGGCCCAATTGTGTCTAAGACATTCAGAGTCTGTACAAGTCATATTGGACTTGATTCAGCTCTGAGTCCTGTATCTGAACTTCGGTTCAATTCGAATACATGGACAAAAATAGTAAATAATTAATTAATTATTTTCCAGAAACTGTTTCTTGCTGTTTTTGAATTTTATATAATTTCTAGTACTATAAAAATCTGGGAAAAATATATTTGAATACTCTGTTAATTTATACAATTTATTATAATTTTTCCATCATTTATTAAGTGTTGTTGGTATTTTATAAAAATAGAAAAACAGAACTCATTTTCAGTATATTTATGTTTGCTGATTTTTAATAAATACTTATGAGGGTTTATAAATTCTAGAAAAATTAGTATAAATTTATATAATTAACAAGAATCATGTTGGTACTTTATTTTATATAAAATTGAGCTTTTTGTCTATTTCAAAAATTGCTGGAACATAGTGTACAGTTGATTTAATTATTGGATAATTACGACTTGCAACTTTTTGTGTTGTTTTGCGTTTTAGTCGTATTAAACCTCACCCCGCACTAGTGTAAAGACCCTAGAAAGTTAGTTTGAGTATTGTGTCACCTACATTGGTTTCCTATGCTAAAGTCACCATTTGCTAGGTGTCCAATCAGAAAGTCGTATTGCACCACTAGTGTCGTAGTATTTAACTTAGTATAAAAACTAAGTTTATGTATTTATTTCTACAGTGACGAGTCACCAGGCATCTATAGTTTTTATCGCTGCTTTGCTTTGCTAGAGGCAAGTACTTTCTACAAACTTTACATACTGCTATAAACAATAAACTGTGATTCACCAACCATTTTAAATGCTGATCCTTGGGATAGCAAGTTAAAACTTTACATGTTGTATTACTTTCAGTCTCTACCATGTTTAGGATAGTTTTCATATCTCTCACATGTTTAAATAACGGGTTAAGGGAAAACTGTTAGTAGTGTACGTGATCATGACCCCCTTCTCCGTATGTATTTACCGAGCACTGTTACATTCTATATGTAACTTTGTCGTATGTCTGATCCCACATTTGTGTATGGACATACACCGATGCCGTTAAGGGTATGTATGTACGCTTCAAAAAAATTGATATGTACCACTGTACATCATGATTACCTATTGACTGATCACTCACCTACTACAGTTTTAAACTTTAAATGAATATCTATTGCCAGATAAAATGTACCAAAAACTGAACAAACATGATATGTCATTTCTTTTCATCACATGATCAGTATTATATGTTGTTAGATTCAGTACTTGCTCCCGTCCTGACAGATAACGTTGTTGGTATACTTACTGAGGAGGAGTTGCTCTGTGATTCTTATTATGGAGTTACTGCCGAGGACCAGGCCTTGCCTTACGAGGATGTACCTGCGGGGAACCTCGTCTAGTTATTTGCTTTAGACTTTTGAGAGTAGTGTATTAGACTACGTATTTTGTAACTGGACCTGTATCCAGTTTTACTTTTCAGACTTGTACTTGGACATATTATTATATGAGATGACTTTTGTGTTTGGAGCATTTATGACTCTTTTTCACTTATAGAACTATTAGCCCATTTAGTCTTATCTTGTTATCTCTAGAACAGCTTACTGCGCTTTATCTCAAGCGCAGGCTGGACATGACTCGGCCCGGCCCTACAATTTGGGTAGTGGGTCGTGACATGTTTAAACCCGATAGCACAAATCTAAACCCGCTAACCCTTAGTCTCTGTGTCCTGAGAGTTAAGGACACACGAGTCCGTGTCCGCGTTATGCACGACACGTACGGGTCGAGTTTTACGTGTCCAGACTCACCAACGTTGCGCGTGTCTTGGCGAGTCGCATAGGTATGTACGAGACACGCACGACACGATTTTGAAGTTGTTACTCACGTGTCCGACGTCGGGGTGGAAGTTGAGGGCACTGGACGGGGCTGGGGCGTCGTGGACGGCGCTCGGGTGGCGCTGCGCTCGCCTCGGTGTGGCGAACTCGTCGGTGGTGGTTGTGGGTGGTGTGGATGGCTGGGGAGGTGGCGCTGGGGTAGCTGCCGGAGTTAGGGTTAGGGTTAGGAAGTAGGGGTCGAGATAGGGCTGGGCGGTCGGGAATTTAGCCTAGGGTTAGGGTTTAGACTGGGGATACTTATAGGGGGTAGGTCGGTCGAAGCGGTCGAAGTCGGCCGGAAATGGCAGGGGAAAGGGGTCGGTGGTCGTCGGGGGCAGCTGGCCAGTCGTCGGGGGTGGGTGACAGGGGTTTAGCAGTTAGGTCCTTAGAGTTTAGGAATTTGCAGTTAGGTCCAAACCCTAACAGTTTGCAAATAATTATTTGCAAACCGAAATAAATATTTCAATTTATTACAAACTAATATTAAAAGAAATTTAAATATTATAAAACGATATTAAAATAATTCAGTTAATTACAAAAGGATATATTTTGACTTAAAAACTATTTAAAAATTATCTAAAAATTCTAGAAAAATTCCTAAAAATTATAAAATCATTTGAAAGCTAAATAGGTCATTATCAACTAATTAACACTAATTGAATCAAATTTAAAAAAAACATGGCTGACAAATCTTCCCTCCTTGAAAAATTTCGTCCTCGAAATTCACAAGGATTGAAGACCCTACAATTTTCTAACATAGCAAACAATGCAACAAATGACTAATACTACGATCAAAACTAACCTCTAAGGTATCAAGCGGGAACGGGTGGTCTGCTCCTGATGGGTCGTTAGGAACCCCTGGATCAGAGTGAGCAGTTGGTTCCCGTCGAGTGTGACGGAAGCCTGGGTAGGTATAGTGATAGGTGGGTAGGAGTATCGGGTCCTGCTGGGACTGTGATATGGAAGATGGTGGAGGCATTTGGGTTGGTGGATTTGTGGAGTGGGAGAGTATAGTAGGTGGAGGTGTATCGGTCAACTGGTCAGCTGACTGGATAGGGAGTGTGCCATTCTCAGGTGTGACATACTGGGGTGAACGGGTGAGCACCATCTAAATAAATAAAAAGAACTTATAAGGACTCTTTAAAGTAAACAGTCATAGATAATAAAAAAATCCAACTTGTAATAACGAACATGTAATGTGTTTCCTATGTTGCAATCCTAGTATTCCTCTAGATGTTCTAAGCGTCATTCCTAATGTTGTCTAATTATCTTAAGTTCCTAATTGCAGGCATGCTTGGTACAATAACGTAACCAAACAATTTAGTCTAGACCTATATGGGCCACCACTAAAAATATGTCACGATCCGCTACCCAAATTGTTGGGCCGGGCCGAGTCATGTCCAGCCTACGCTTGAGATAAAGCGCAGTAAGCTGTTCTAGAGATAACAGGATAAACTAGAATGTTCTAACAGTTTATATGTAAAGAAGAGTCATAAATGCTCCAAACACAAAAGTATCTCATATAATAGTAAGTCCAAGTACAAGTCCGAAATGTAAAACTGGATACAGGTCCAGTTACAAAATACGTAGTCTAATACATGACTACACTAAATATCCTGAGCAACAAACTAGACGAGTTTCCCCGCAGGTACATCCTCGTAAGACAAGCCTGGTCCTCGACAGTAACTTATAATATGAGTCACAGAGCAACTCCTCCTCAGTAAGAATAACTACAACGTTATCCTATCAGGACGGGAGCAAGTACTGAATCTAACAAACATATAATACTGATCATGTGATGAAAAGAAATGACATATCATGTTTATCCAGTTTTAGATACATTTTATCATGGCAATAATTATTTGTTTTAAAGTTTAAAACTGTAGTAGGTGAGTGATCAGTCAATAGGTAATCAGATGTACAGTGGTACATATCAATTTTTGAAGCGTACATACGTACCCTTAACGGCATCGGTGTATGTCCATACACAAATGCGGGACCAGACATACGACAAGTTACATATAGAATGTAACAGTGCTCGTAAATACATACGGAGAAGGGGGACATGATCACGTACACTACTAACAGTTTTCTCTTAACCCGTTGTTAAACAAGTGAGAGATATAAAAACTGTCCTAAGCATGGTAGATACTGAAAGTAATACAACATGTGAAGTTTTAACTTGCTACCCCAAGGATCAGCATTTAACATGGTTAAATTTACAGTTTATGGTTATAGCAGTATGTAAAGTTTGTAGAAGTACTTGCCTTTAGTAAAGCAAGTAGCGATAAAAATACTATAGATGCCTGGTAACTCGTCACTGTAGAAATAAATACATAAACTTAGTTTTTACACTAAGTTAAATACTAAAACACTAGTGGAGTAACACGACTTTCTGACTGGACACCTAGCCAAATGATGACTTTAGCATAGGAGACCAATGTAGGGTGACACAATACCCAAACTAACTTTCTAGGGTCTTTACACTAGGCGGGTGAGGTTCAATACGACTATAACTCAAAACAACACAAAAAGTTGCAAGTCGTAATTATTCAATAAATAAATCAAACTGTACACTATGTTCCAACAATTTTTGAGATAGACAAAAGGCTCAATTTAACATAAAATAAAGTACCAAAATGATCCTTGTTAATTATAGAAATGTATACTAATTTTTCTAGGATTTATAAACGCTCATAAATAATTATTAAAAATCAGCAAACATAAATATACTAAAAATGAGTTCTATTTTCCTATTTTTATAAAATACCAAAAGCACTTAATAAATTCTGGAAAAATTATAATAAATTGTCTAAATTAACATAGTATTTAAACACAATTTTTCCCAGATTTTTACAGTACTTAAAATATACAAAAAATTCAAAAACAGCAAGCAACAGTTTCTGGAAATTAATTAATTAATTATTTACTATTTTGTTCATGTATTCGAAATTGAACCGAAGTTCAGATACAGGACCCAGAGCCATGAATTGTAACACCTAGTTTCCCAGATGAGGGTATTTTTGAAATTTTGTAATTATTATTATTATTTATTGGTATTTATTTCACATTATAATTTTTGGTGATTTTTAATTATTTTTAAACTATTTAAAAACTGGTTTAAGTCATGACTTGTGAATTTGGTGTGCAGCTAGTAAAATCGTAGAGACTGCATGACCTAGAGCCTAACCATGTCATTAGGATAATTTAATTATTATTTTTAGCCTAGGGGTATTTTTGTTATTTTGACTTATTTGAATTATTTGGTGATTTGTTGAATTGGTGAATTCTAGTTGACTTGACTTGTTGAGACCTAGTGGACTAGCCTAGAAGCTAACCCTAGCCATGGTGACCCTAGTCTAACTCGAGTTAACCTATTTTAGTCATTAGAGAATAGTTTTAGAATGAGGGGTTGTGGTTTAGTGAATTTAAGTCATGGTTTGAGGTTTCATGAATTGACTTGTGGCTTAACTATTTAATTGATCATGACTTAAGCCCATGGGCTATTTAGTGAACCCTAACCCTAATTATTAAACCTATGAATAGCCACATAGGGATTCCCACCCTATTTAAACACTTATTCATTAGGGCTTGCCTCCTTTTATCATTCCAACACTTGGAGAAAAGAGATGTATTCTTCCCCCTTCCAAAAATTCCATTTATTTATTTGATCTCCTTTTTCATCCTAGTCTTTTGCATTAGGTTCTAATTTTTGTATATTTAATATTTCTGGAGGTTAATCTCAGTTTTGGGCTCAATTGGAATATTTGGCCATCAAGAGGAACACCCCCCATTTGGAGCTTTCTTGCAATTTTGCTCCTATAGGTAAAACTCCTCAAATTGATTTAAATTTCTGTTTTCCTTGCATGTAGGGCTAGATCTAGGATTCCCCTAGGTGTCCCCAAAATTTGGATGAAATTCGTGTCCGTTTGGTGTCCGTATCGGACACGTGTCATAGTGTCGCCTAGGTGTTTGATGAAATGCTTGTGAGAATTAAATGGTTTTATTTTCAAAAACTAATTGAACAAAGTTGTAGCCCTATGAATGTGCTTTAGATTTCGTGAGGACTGAGTCGACTTTCGTGTCGTATTCGTGTCAAAAACGGACACGAACTCGCTGTACGATGCCCCGTTTGCATGCCTTGCTACCCGACCCCTATTTCTCCCTACATACGACACGTGGACACGTTAAATTTGACATGGGGGTAGGGGCAATGTCTGTCAAGACTCCCCCAAAGTTTCGTGTCGAGTCGTGTCGTGTCGAGTGAGAAATCGTGAGTGCACTGATCCTCTACACAGACACAGCGCGCGGATTTTCCCTACTGATACGCGCTTCGCACGTGGACACGCGACTTCGTGGACACGACTCAGGTGCCTAGACACCTACCCTGACACCCCACCTAGCTACTGACACGTGCACGAGATCCTAGGTTGTGTGTGTCGTGTCCTAGACCGACTCGCACCCGTGCACGAGGCTGTCTGTGTACGTCTTAGTGTCTGTGTGTATATTGAGTATTTGGACATGTTTGTGCCCAGAATTTGACACATATTGGTCTGCTAGACACATACACATGTAGTACTCTGATTACCAAACTATTAATTGTAAATTAGATGATTAATTTGATTCGAATTAATGATTTTTCCTAAAAAGCCTGATACACAGTTTAGCAATTTGAACCTGAGCTTTAAATTGTATATTTTTAACTGTTGTAATGATTTAAACTGCCAAATAAATCCATTTACTTGTGTCATAGTTTACTGTTATGATTGTGTATTGATTGATGTTAGAAAATGGATTTTCAATTGGTTTTGGACTGGTATTTGAACTGCCATTACATGTGTTTCAGAGAACTCAAAAGTGAACCTGAGTTCATTCAAAATTTGATAAACTTGACTGAGAAATGAAATTGATATCTTCCTGAGAATGAAAGGTTAGACTGAAATTTTCATACGAGTTTAATGAGATTTCAGTTATTGAAATTCCCGAGATTTTGATATGGGGTTTCGAAATTGTGTGGGGGTTAAACATTTGCACTGTCATTCACATATGCACTGTGTTTAGACTGATTTGGGATTCTTCTTGATTTCAATTTTGTAATACTCACTGAGATATGTTCATGTTTGGGTTCAATGGTTTGAGTTTCAAATTTGTTTTGGGATGATAGGATTTGAATTTGGTTTTGAATGATAATTTTTAAACATAAAAACTGAGAATGGTTGCACACATGGACACCCTACCTTCCCCTGCATATTGTTCCTAATCTGAGTTTATTTCTGGGCTTGACTGATGGACTGTTAACATTGAATTTCTGTTTTGATGAGCCAATTCCTGAGAACTCCTTGATTGTATGGGTTCTTGGTTAACTGTCACACAGGTTCCCCAATTACCTGTCACACCTATATCTCCTGTACAGCCACACACACACACACACTAAAAATACAATTCCTGAGAACACACAGGGTCTCACATTGTCTCCTGGATTACACACACACTGGACACATGTACACTGAATTGGCATATCATACTGTTTTCTGTCTTGGTTTTCTGGAAGCACACATACACACACAGTTCACATATACCCCCTGTTATATATTTCCAGTACACACACTGTTTTTTGAAATTCCCTTCAATGTTGGCCCATGCATTCACACACACACAGGCTTTTCCCTCACACATACACACACAGGCCCTTACCAACTCCCTATCTTGCATTCACACATTACACTGTCTTTGAACACACATCTACCCAACACTTTCCTGTCATAAAACTGAGAGGTTAATCTGGGATATCAAACCAGGCCTCCACTTGAGTATGGGACCATGGGGTATATCTCTACCTTCAGTCCAGATTCTCTATCCTTTCAGTCCATATTTCTTTGGTTAGCATTGGTAGGTAGTCCTGTATGCATATAAGCATGTATGTATGTAAATGCATGTATGTATATATATTATATTACATGAGATGTATGCATATGGTGTGAGTATATATATATACATATAGCTTGGTGTACTTGAGATGCATATGTTTAGGGATATAGGTGGAGTATCATATAGTTGTTATAGGATATTGGCTTGGGTTATCCACAACATATATTGTATATATAGGGCATCTAGTATTGTTTTCTAGTTAGAGAGTTATTGATGTGGATAAGTGTGAAACCATGTATCAATGTGATTTGTATATATATAAATGATATAGGCCTTGTAGATATACAACTAGGATGTATGTGTTTATGTTATATGTATATGGGGTAAGTTAGCTAAATTCATATGGTGGCTTATAGTTGAGTCTGATTTAGGTTGTTTTGGTTTGATACCTAGAAGTCCAAACCCTAAATGTTGACTTGGGTTGACTCAGAGTTGACCAAGTTTGACTTGGACCTAGTTTGACCTAGACAGTTGACCAGATTTGACTTAGAGTTGCCTTTGACCTAGAATTGACTTAAAATCATGTAGATTGCATCATAAACATCATTGTCTTATTTTTAAGCACATTATAACCTATATTTCTCTGTTTAGGACATTGTGACTCTGGTGCAGACATCTGATATTATACTACTCTTTTCAGAGTAGCAGGCGAGTACATTCTCTGATAGTTCTCTCATTTACTTGTCAATTACTGTACTTCAGTTCTAGTTAGTTGTATGCGATTCTCTGTTACAATACGTGTGAATATTTCTGGATTCATGTATACGACACACTTTTATTTTCTGGCCTCTATTACTGGTATCATCTCTATTATTGGAATCACTTACTGGAATCTTTTAACTGGATCATTTACTGGAATCATTTACTGGTATCATTATATTTTGGCTGGACTCATCTTGAATCATTGTGTCGGAATTCTGGATTCACTTGCTGGGAGGGAAAATACTAGAGTGAGACATGTAGACATGCCCCAATCTGGAATCTCCCTACTGGAATCTACTGGAAGCATAGCCATCTCTCGCCTGATCAGTGAGGGATGTGCCTGATTACCCACAGCCGTTTACATGTCGAACTCAGTATTTTAAAACACACTGCTAGAGTATAGGCTGGACTCACCCTGGAATCGTTGATCACTATAACTGGAATCGTCCCTTACTGGATTCATCTTGTATTAGATTCATCCCGTACTGGATTTACATAGGTTTTATACTGGTTTACATTTTTTGTCTGGACTTTATAACATATTACCCTGGTTCAGCTAGTTCTATTTTTACAGTCTTCATTGCTATGATTCTTCTCTTGTTTAGTATTTACTTTCCTTGCACTTATCTCTCTTTCTTACCATCACATGATATAAACTGCCATTTTCATCAATATAACTGTCTATAACTGCTGTATAGTTCTCTGTCATTTACTTGGGTTTTCTAGATGAGATGTGCTCGTTCCTGTCCTGACTGGACCTATTGAAATTTTACAGATGTTTGCCCAGAGGACACATGCCCTACAGTTTACAGACCAGGAGATGGCTTAGCTACCTTTGGCCCGACACTCAGGAGTGATCGGAAGTTTAGCTAGTCTGTCTTGTTTTAGTTTTTATGTTTAGAACTGGTGTTGTACATATAATTTGAGACTTGAGATGTATTTGAGATTGTTTGAGTTTTTTGTTATTTTATTAGTAGTTTTGTTGTCTTCAATTTCTTAGTTATATTCGGTGTTACCTTATCGTGCTTAGACTGTGATTGAGTTACACCATATCTTATACTTGTCCTCCGTTTGGAGTTGATCATGATGAGTACATTATATACTGCATGAGTTGATGGTTAGTTAGAGACTTAGAACAGCGTTTCTACCGCCGACACTGCGGCGTAGGTTGGGCGCTGTTACGTACTCGTACCCTCACAGTGGGTACGGGTCGTGACATGAATCAAGTCCAATATGACTTGTACAGACTCTGAATGTATTAGACAATTGGGCCCAAAAACTCATGCTAGGTTTGGACATCAATTGGTCATAACAATTAAAATACAAATATATATATATATATATATATATATATATATATATATATATATATATATATATATATATTTAGAGTGGTAAAAATATATAAGTCACAAAATATATAATAAAAAACT
Organism: Iris pallida; assembly: GCA_029216955.1. Lineage (NCBI taxonomy): Eukaryota > Viridiplantae > Streptophyta > Magnoliopsida > Asparagales > Iridaceae > Iris > Iris pallida. Next base: position 6,562,904 of record JANAVB010041816.1, on the reverse strand, counting down.
TGTGAAATTTTACATAATAATATTTTATACAAGGTAGAATTGAATTACATAAATAAATATATAATAACAATATAATTATATATACATAAATACATAGATATTTAGATATACAAACATATAATGAATATATATATATATATATATATATATATATATATATATATATATATATATATATATATATATATATATATATATATATATATATATATATATATATATATATACTGTATTTGTATATATATGTGTATATTCTATATTTAGTATTTTCTTTATATATATATGTATATTTGATATGTATATTTGATATATATATATATATATATATATATATATATATATATATATATATATATATATATACAAATACAGTATATATATATATATATATATATATATATATATATATATATATATATATATATATATACAAATACAGTATATATATATATATATATATATATATATATATATATATATATACTGTATTTGTATATATATATATATATATATATATATATATATATATATATATATATATATATATATATATATATATATATATAATACTGAGCCCGCACGCGTTGGAAATATATATATATATATATATATATATATATATATATATATATATATATATATATATATAAAATAAAACAAAACAAACAAAACAAACAAAAACAAACAGAGAAGAGAGGGGGCTCGAACTCGGCCCAGAGGGTCGAGTTTTTTGGGCTCGGTCGGGCTGGCCAGGGGGTCAGCCCGAGCCATTTGTTAGGAAATGGTTTAGGTTAGTGTTAGGTTAGTTTTAGGTTAATGGGTTTTAAACCCGATAGCACGAATCTAAACCCGCTAACCCTTAGTCTCCGTGTCTTGACAGTTAAGGACACACGAGTCTCGTGTCCGCGTTATGCACGACACGCACAGGTCGAGTTTTACGTGTCCAGACTCACCATTACGTTGTGCGTGTCCTGGCGAGTCGCATAGGTGTGTACGAGACATGCACGACACAGTTTTGAAGTTGTTACTCACGTGTCCGACGTCGGGGTGGAAGTTGAGGGCACTGGACGGCGGCTGGGGCGTCGTGGACGTGGCGCTCGGGTGGCGCTGCGCTCGTCTCGGCGTGGCGAACTCGTCAGTGGTGGTTGTGGGTGGTGTGGATGGCTGGGGAGGTGGCGCTGGGGTAGCTGCCGGAGTTAGGGTTAGGGTTAGGAAGTAGGGGTCGAGGTAGGGCTGGGGCGGTCGGGAATTTAGCCTAGGGTTAGGGTTTAGACTGGGGGATACTTATAGGGGGGGTAGGTCGGTCGAAGCGGTCGAAGTCGGCCGGAAATGGCGGGGGAAAAGGGGTCGGTGGTCGTCGGGGGCAGCTGGCCAGTCGTCGGGGGTGGGTGACAGGGGTTTAGCAGTTATGTCCTTAGTGTTTAGGAATTTGCAGTTAGGTCCAAACCCTAACAGTTTGCAAATAATTATTTGTAAACCGAAATAAAACAATTCAATTAATTACAAACTAATATTAAAACAAATTTAAATATTACAAACGATATTAAAACAATTCAGTTAATTATAAAGGGATATATTTTGACTTAAAAACTATTTAAAAATTATCTAAAAATTCTAGAAAACTTCCTAAAAATTATAATAAATCATTTTAAAGCTAAATAGGTCATTAGCAACTAATTAACACTAATTAAATTAAATTTTAAAAAACAGGGGCTGACAACTGAGAACCAGTTGGATAGGAAGATTAAGATCCTTAGATCAGATCGTGGTGGAGAGTATACCTCAAATGAAATGACTAACTTCTGTGAAGAGCACGGAATTATTCATGAGGTAACTGCTCCTTATTCACCACAATCCAATGGAGTTGCTGAAAGGAAGAATCGCTCTCTTTTAGATATGGTCAATGCCATGCTTCTCAGCTCAGGTGCCCCTGACAATCTTTAGGGAGAAGCCTTATTGTCAGCCTGTTATATTCTTAATAGGATACCCAATAAGACTAATGATAAGACCCCATATGAGTTATGGAAAGGTCGAACCCCTAGGATTAATTACCTCAAAGTTTGGGGATGTCTAGCTAAAGTAGGAATTCTTGAACCCAAAAAGAGGAAGATAGGACCTAAGACTGTAGATGTTGTATTCATAGGATATGCCCTAGATAGTAATGCCAATAGATTTCTTGTAACCCATTCTGAAGTAAATGAAATCTCTAATAACACAATCATTGAAGATAGAGATGCAGTTTACTTTGAGAATATTTTTCCCTTCAAGGATAGAACCCCTTCATCTTCCTCTAACCCTTCTCTTCCTCCGTCTACTAGTTCTCATGACCAAATGCCTAATTCTCAATCTGAACAAGTCATAGAACCTAGAAGGAGTAAAAGAGAAAGGATTGAAAAGAATTTAGGAGAAGGATTCTTCACATTTTTGATAGAAGATGATCCCTCAACTTATGAAGAAGCCATATCCTCTCATGATGTCCCTTTCTGGAAAGAAGCTATTAACAATGAGTACAACTCTATCATGGAGAACAATACTTGGTTTTTAGCAGACCTTTATTTAGGCAGCAAACCAATAGGTTGTAAGTGGATCTTTAAGAAAAAACTTAGAGCCGATGGTACCATAGAAAAATATAAGGCTAGATTAGTGGCCAAAGGATTTATCCAGAAGAAAGGATTAGATTATTTTGATACCTACTCTCCTGTAGCTAGAATATCTTCTATTAGAACCCTTCTAGCTTTAGCATCCATTCATGATATACTGATCCATCAAATGAATATAAAGACAGCATTTCTAAATGGAGATTTAGAAGCATAGATATATATGGAGCAACCTGAAGGTTTTATTGCTAAAGGTCAAGAAAAGAAGGTTTGCAGATTAGTAAAATCTCTTTATGGCCTAAAGCAAGCTCCCAAGCAATGGCACAATAAATTTGATAAAGTCATTATAGAATTTGGTTTTCTGCCAAATGAATATGACAAGTGTTTGTATTGTAAAAATACAAATGGAAGTTGTGTTATTTTATGCTTGTATGTTGATGATATCCTTATTCTAGGATCTTCACTGGAACTGATAAATAACACTAAGAATTATTTGTCTAACCAGTTTGATATGAAAGACCTAGATGAAGCAAACCTGATCCTAGGAATGCAAGTGTCCAAATGGAAAGAGGGTTATACTCTATCTTTAGCATATTCAATTGAGAAAATGCTAAAAAAGTTTGAGTATTTTGACAGAAAACATGCCCTTACTCCTTTTGATAGTAATATTGTTCTCAAGAAGAATGAAGGATCTCCTATAGAACAACATAGATATTCACAAATGATTGGATCCCTCATGTACATAACTAATAGGACCAGACCTGATATTGCATTTGCTATTGGGAGACTAAGCAGATACACTAGTAACCCAAACCAATCTCATTGGACTGCATTAGACAGAGTATTTAGATATCTTAAGGGTACTCTAGATTATAAAATTCATTATATACTAGACACCCTGATATCATAGAAGGTTACTCCGATGCAAATTGGGTAACTGATTCACATGATGTGAAATCCACAACTGGATATGTTTTTACCCTAGCAGGAGCTGCAATCTCCTGGGGATCATGTAAACAAACTATCATAGCCAGAAGTACAACGGACTCTGAAATGATAGCTTTGGATACTACCTGTACAGAAGCCGAGTGGCTCAGAAAGCTTATTATGTATATACATGTTTATGTTCATCATATTCCTGTAATTTCTATAAACTGTGATAATAAATCTGTTATAGAACTACTAAAGCATGATTCTGTGAATGCTAAGATGAACAGGCACTTGCAGCTGCGCTTCAAGTCAATAAAGGGCCTATTGGGCAAATATGTGGTTCTTGACTATATAAAGTCAGAAAAGAACCTTGCAGACCACTTGACGAAGGGTCTATCTAGGACATTGATCCTAAGATCATCGAGGGGGATGGGGTTAAGCCCATAGTATAGTCACCAGCAGTGGCAACCCAACCGAGTCTGACTGGAGATCCCAAGAAGCCGGTTCAATGGGTAGAAATAAGCTGGACTAGGTGACTATTATGGAACACTGACCTGAGATTAAATTCTCTTTAAAATAAAAGCCCAGTAGGCTGTACATGTGTATATTCATACCGCATCCCTATGGTGACAGTGTTCCTTTTGTGATATGGATAGGTTGAGTTTAAACTCTTAATAAGTCCAAGCATAATATGCAGGGTTGATTCCTATCACCAACCCTTAAGGACTTACCTATATGAGAGGTCGTGAGGGCCGCGACTATAGGACAGGGCGATCCTAGACAACTCTCATGAATATGTAAAAGTGCCCATGGCCAACCAAACGCGCCACCCGATAGACCCAAGTACCTCTAGCATACTATGTGTGCTATTTTCCGAGTCTGATTCAAGAAAACTAATTCAAGGTGTAGTACATCGAGCTCTTCTTCAGACAAAGACAATAGTCACTACGTGAGATTCAAGGCTGTAGTCCATCTCATTTATGCATAGTATACAACTGCCCAGAAATTCTCTTATCTTATTCTTTTTCTTTATATTATCTTGGAACTTGACCTTTTGGGGGGGGGAGAGGGGAGGGGATTGTTAGCTGCTGCTCCTATGTTGAGCAAAAGCTCAAGTCTCATAAAGCATTAGTCCCACATCGGCTAGTGGGATGCCCTCCACTATGTATATATCACATTTTCTCCTTTTGCTTTATTAAAAGTTGTGTGTGGGAGCTCCATGGGCCACACGCGCGCGCCGCTGCCGTCGCCCGGTCCGGCTCGGCTCGGTTCGGTTCGGTTCGGCGCACGTAACGGGTGCGGGTACGTGCCCACATCTGCGGGCGTCGAATGCCGATTCGATTTCCTCTTCGGGTTCGGGCCGAGACCCTAAAAGATTTTTGCTCTTTTCTAAAATTCTGACCGTTATAATTTTTTAAATTCCATAACGTTCACCATTCAAATTCCGTCCAGGTTCAATGAACCATATGCTGTAAACGTTTAACATAATTGTTTTCTTAAACACCCGAATTAAATCCTCTTTTAATTTCTATCCGTTGGTGTAATTACCCAACAACCTATATATACTGATCTCATCTCCTTCTTCTCAACACAGAAAATATTCTTCTCGAACCTCTCTAAATTTTTCGTCTACTTCGTACTGTTGCTGCTATTCGTCGTTGCTCTGGGCAGAGCTAAGTCGGGGTCATTCTCTCAGCGTCGTATGCGACAACGAGATTCCGGTAGAGCGGGAATTTTACCACTAGGAGCGTTCGGATACCGTCTGCACATAGACCCGGACTATCTCTTAGGGCAGTGCTACGTGCGCCCGGAGGCCGGTAACATTTAATCATTTTATTTTCTTGCAGTTTTTAAAAACGAAGAATTATGAAGAATTTCTAACATATAGGACCCTACTCACATAAGTTCCAGTCAGGTCTGGACTGTGACAATTTTTTTTAACCTACGTGATTATCATAAACCTAGTCAGTACCATATTGGTTCCAAGTATTTCACTCTAATGCCAATTAAATTTTTTTTGTAAAGTTATGGTTCTATATATTTCATGTGCAAATTTTAGGTCTAGGTTAGTTAAGATTAACGAACTCAGCTGCCTCTTAGCAAGGAGAGTTATAACCTTCTTGGCTAGACGGATTGTCTCGAAATCGAACTGCAGAAGAAGCCTGAGCGTATGTGTGTAAATTGTGAACGGTTAGTGCAAATGACATACAATACAGCGTATACAAAATTTCGTACGTTATATCGGACATTTATATATTAAAAAAAGGGATAATGTAAGATTTATATGGAGACAAAGCCTTTCCTTTTGAGACGGTCCATTTCATCCAATGACCGTCTCGATCATAGACGAGTAAAGGCTTTAAAATCTAAACTTTTCAAGGTATCCACACAAGCTACAAATCCAACAAAAATATCGATTTTTGTAAAACTAGTTATGATCAAATCAACCATAGAAAGTTTAGCAAAATTATATATCAAGGGCTGGTTCGCGGAAAGAAAATTAATTTCTTGATGTTTTCTTTCCTTTAAGAAATTAAAACTTCCATCGATTTTTTTTTTCAGGTGCATTTGGCAGTGCCTAAAAAATTAGAAGAAAAAATGAATACTTAAATGTTAAAATTAATTATTGTTTGAATAGATGAAACCACTTTTTTTTCTAATTTTTTTTTATTGAAAATTATTTTTAATTACTCCTCGAATCTTTTAGTACACAAATATATAAAATATTAAAAAAAAAATTCAATATCATGATTTCGTGAACCAAACGAGTCCTAAAAGTAGAACTATAGGACTCGGTGGAACTAATATATGTGGCGAGACCCACTTGTAATTTCATTTGCTCTAGAGGACTTCTTGTGTTTTCTCATGATTGGTTGGAAAAAAAAATAGTTTGAAAGTACAATGAAGCGGGTTGTGACACAACTTTGCTAGGGTTGCCAACTTGAAAAAACTTGCCAAAAATCTAATTCATTATAGGTTCTCCATATTTTATTTGTACATCTTGGGTGAAGTTGGGATAGAACTAAAGCTTATGTGTCAAGTGAACACATATCTAAAACATTTGTACATGGTTAACTTCTTCTTTTTCTTCTTCTATAGATCCTGAACCAAATTAGCCCTCGTTTGATACACTACAATATAAAATAATATAATCGTAATCGTAATATAAGTCTTTCATTTTATTCTTTCTATATTCCATTGAACTTTCGAGAATTGACTACTATAATTTAGCTTGGGTTAGGTTCATATGGATCCTTTTGTGCTCAATATTTTACCAACCCAATAAGGATAACCATGAACCCAAAACTGTTCTGAATGGGGCAATTTGATTCAACCGGTTTAAACTAACGAAATTAAATTATTTGTCCATCCTTATCGGTTTTTTGTGATTTTGATTTTCTTAATCTTAACTATGTGGAAAAGTACGAGTACTTGTTAAGAACTAGGTAAAACTTGTATTACGTTTGAATTCTGACGAGTACTTGTTAAATACTAGGTAAAACTTGTATTGTGTTAGAATTTCGATCGGATTTGGGTAGCGGTGAGCATTCGGTTTAAATCGAACCGAAATAGTCAAAATCGAATAAATCGAAATTCTAAAAATTCAAAATCAAAACCGAACCGAAATTAGCCAAAATCGAAACAGAACCGAATCGAACCGAATAATCGTTCGATCTATTCGGTTTATTCGGTTGGGCTATTTCCATTGTTTATGGGCTCGGTCTAAAGTTATGATTGTGGTTAAATTATATTCAAAAATATAATTTTTATACACGCATTTTTTATAATTCAAAATTGTGTCCAAAGTTGAACTAATTATTAAATTGGCTAAATTACAACTTGATACCTTCAACTATTTGAATTTTTCAACTTCATACTCTCAACTTTGATAGGTACTAACTTAATACCCTCTCCCAACTAATATTTTCAGTTTTGTACCTTCCGTCAAAACAACGTTAAAATTTTAACTAAAAAAATATTACTAAAATATCTCTTTCTTTCTCCCCTTATTCTCCCCTACCCATTCAATCCCCCCCCCCTCCACCCACGCGCTCCTGCACCGCCTGCTTCATCCCCCCCTCCCATGGCCCCGCCTGTGCCCCCCCCCACCGTGCACTCCCCTGTGCTGTCGTGCCGCCGCACCCCCCTCCAGCTGCGTGTACCGCCGCGCCATCGCATCCCTCTCCGGCTGCGCTGCTGCTGTCGCTGCTACTGTAGTGCCCCGTCCCTACATCGTGCCCCGTTGTTCGTCCACGGGGTGCGCGAGAAAGGAACACTGTCGCTATCGACTCGGTCGGAACCGATAGGTCGGGATCGATCGAATCGATCGAACGGGAACGGTTGAATTAAGATCCATTCCCCGTTATGGAATGGCTTCTTCGGAACCATATTCAGCGGGCTGCGCCTCAAGGATTGACTCTGCGGCTGAGTCGGGAGAGACCTCCCGTTGCTCTGCTTTTCACGCCGCTTGCGTTGGTTTTGGCTTTGTTTTCTGAATACATTTTTGTGAATGTTTTTGATGGTTTTCATGGCTTACGTTTCGAACTTCGCATTCATATCAAATTTTCTTGAATAACACAGTGTTCTAATCGGTTGCTTGTGTGATTTCAGGTGATCGCGTAGGCAACGTCTAGCGCGGCCAACCAGTTTCTCGCCTCAAGTAAATACTAAGGTGAGTGGCTGACCTCCTTCGTCTCGACCCTCTATTTCAAAATGAGAACTCGGGTAATGATATCGAAACCGAATGATTCGTTTGAAGAATACAAGTCCTATGTGCAAGAAGAGAAAAGAGTTGTGTTGTGTTGAAAAGAGATAGAATTATTTTAGCCAGCAAAACAACCAAGTAAGTGAATCGACTATGTAACAAGCCCCAACGGTACCCTAAATTATACCTTGTTAACCTATCACGGTCATGGACAACTTGTCGACAAGGGCGATGGTTTCTTCGAGCGGCAACCCGGGGCCACGGGACCGACTCGGCCTAGGAAGAAACAGGTTATAGCCGAGCTGGGTAATAGGAAATCGGTAAGACGGGGACTTGCATCGGAGCTCGCTACTTGCGTTGCAAGGGTCCCATATTACTAGGCTATGTCCAAGATGGCTAGTTAATGCCAGTGACCTCCATGTCAAACACTTGATATAAATTGTTATCGACTAACAGGGAAAGTGATGGTAAGTTTTATGTCGCACGGCGCGCTCTGCCGGAGGAAATCTTGGTGTAACTTAATGCTTCTTATGAAAATATCTAGGATGGCTAGAAAGACCACTAAAAGCAAGTTGTATGATTTTATCTCTATTCTTGAACCAAATAAGAGCCTGGAAATTAATTAGCCACTCGCCAGTACATGTTGATTGTACTGATCCTCGCTCTCTCTCTACAGGTGCGATAGATCGAAAGGAGCGTGCTACGTGAAGGGAGGCAACGCTCGTGTATTTTGAAGCTTCGTCCGTGCATCAAAGCTTGGATCAAACCTTTGAAGACTCCGCTGTTGAAGATCGAAGACAGATGGAGCGACTTCCCACCATCCCAGGTGGTTTTGTAATTTTGGTTGTATAATCAAGGGATTAATGTATGGAATGGCTATCTCGTCGACGTTCATTTTGTAATGGAGTCAGTTTGTAAAAAAGCCCGCACGGCGCCCTTGTATCGAGTCTGTAAAAATGATGTTCATTATCAATAAAGCTTAAATTTCCTTCTCTATAATATGTGTTCAATTTACTCTGCGCATTCTTTTGTTGTTGTGTTTCGGATAACCTTATGACTATGCCTTGTGCGAGCGCAACTTAGGCTTGCACGACATCACGCCCGGGGGACGACTATCGATTCTACGGAATCGGGGCGTGACATAATGGTATCAGAGCACGGCTTTACGTCCTTGGCCTCTAGTATCGAGTTTCTAGTCTCAAATTGTTGGTCTCGTGTCGATGAGATATGTCGTTCCATACGAGGGAGTCCGTAATAAGTTTGGTGACTAATGCATTTTACCTTTAAAATCCCAGAATGTGCGGCGATGAATGTGGTGGCGAACGAAGAAAGTGCTTCGAGCAGCTCGAGTAGCTCGAGGCCCGGACCCTCTAACGATGCCATGGAACGGATGTTACGCATGCTGGAAGCGCAACAACAACAAGCTCAGGAGAATCAACGCCTAAATGAGCAACATCGACGGGAGACTGAGGCACATCGACGGGAGGTAGAGGCACGCCAGACCAAGTTCGAGGCCCGATTCGATGCACAATTCAAGTTGTAGCAGAAGCAGCTTGATACTCTTCAGCAAATTGTCCAGACAGTGGTGGCCAACAACAACAACTCCGCGACAACTCCTGCCGTGACCGAGCCTGCGGCCAGACAAAGTAAAATCGGACCAGAGGTACCCGAGCTTATGCCTGCGGCACCGAGAAGTTCCAACTTCGACGTGTCAAAATTCACAAAGAGCTTCCGTACTTCCTTTTACGGTACTGAAGACCCTTCGTTGGCGATCGATTGGCTGGAGGAGTTAGAGGACCGGTTCGAGCTTCTGGGTGTCGATGAGTCCAAGAAAGTCGCATGCGCTCAACTTCTACTCCGATTGAACGCACACGACTGGTGGGCCGTGCAAAAGCGAGCAATCAGACACGACAATGGGACAGCGACAATATCTTGGGCCACATTCCGAGAGGCGTTCGAGATCGAGTACCTTCCCGAAGCCGTTCGACAAGAGAAGGAGAATGAATTTATGCAGCTAAGGCAAGGGAATATGACAGTGCGGTAGTACGCAGCAGAGTTCAACAAGTTAGCCAAGTTTGCTGGAGAATTCCTGCCCTCCCTGGCGAGTCGTGCACGACGGTTCGAAGTGGGCCTACGACCATCTATCTCCGCCCATGTGTCTGTTCCTAAATACCAAACGATGGGGGAGTCTCTCAACCACGCCCTCCGCCTTGAAAGCCAATACCCTCCAGGTACTGCCGGCGCTGTGCATACCTACAATCACAAATGCCCTAGCCACGCGGGTGGAAACAACGTGACCAAGCGTCCGAACAATGGGCCACAAGGCGGGTATCAAGGGCGTAATCCACGGCCTTACTGCAATCGATGTCACCGTCTTGGTCACACGATCGACAACTGCCAGATACCAGAGGATGGATGCTGGAACTGTGGCAAGAGGGGCCACTTTCGTGCTGATTGTCCAACCAGAAGGCCGAACCCAACGGCGCCCCAACAGCACCGTCCAATGGCGCCCCAACAGCACCGTCCAGGGAATCAAGTCCCAGTGCCTCGAGCCCATCAACCCGCACCGCAAAATGGCCAAGACCGTCGCCCCAATGCCCAGGGCCGCATCTACGCCATGACTCGAGACGAAGTGCATGCATCAGATACGGTCGTGACAGGTATACTAAATTTCAATAATGTGCCTGCTCGTGTACTATTTGATTCAGGCGCTTCGCATAGTTTTATATCGGCAGACTTTGCCGCCGAGCACAAATTTCCTATAATATCATTAGATCTCGACCTTAGCGTAAGCACACCTTCGGGCACACCAATTCTCACAAACTTAGCTTGCGCCGACGGGATTATCTGTATCGGCGGTCAAAAGATCGGTCTGGATTTGATAGTTCTAGATATGAAGGACTTTGACATCATTCTGGGAATGGATTGGCTCGGGCCGTGCAACACAACCATAGACTGCGCTGAAAAGAAGGTCACATTCCGTATGCCTGGAGTGCCTGAATTTTGCTACTCGTGTGGTGAGGCGTCGCCGACCTGCATGGTGATCTTCGCAATATCTGCTCGACGGATGCTGCATTTCGGGTGCGAAGGCTATCTAGCTTCCGTTCGAGACATGCGAAAGGATGGTGCAAACGCGAGTCAGACCGACGTTGTCGCAGAATTCCCAGATGTGTTCCCGGACGAGCTATCCGGCATGCCGCCCGATCGAGAAATAGAGTTCACCATCGATACATTCCCCGACACACGGCCGATCTCGAAGGCTCCGTACAGAATGGCCCCTGCAGAATTGAAAGAATTGAAGGCACAACTTCAGGAATTGCTCGACAGAGGGTTTATCCGTCCGAGTGTCTCGCCGTGGGGTGCGTCCGTGCTGTTTGTGAAGAAGAAGGATGGATCGATGCGACTCTGCATCGACTATCAGGAATTGAATAAAGCCACCGTCCGAAACAAATACCCCCTGCCCCGTATCGACGACTTGTTCGACCAGCTCCAAGGTGCAACGGTGTTTTCGAAGATTGATCTGCGATCGGGTTACCACCAACTCAAAGTCAAGCCAGATGACGTGCCGAAGTCTGCCTTCCGCACTCATTACGGCCACTACGAGTTCTTGGTAATGCCATTCGGTCTGACAAACGCCCCTGCCATCTTTATGGATCTAATGAATCGGGTGTTCCGTCCGTTCGTTGACAAGTTCGTAGTAGTCTTCATCGACGACATCCTTGTCTACTCGAAGGATCGAGCGCAACATGCAGAGCATCTGCGGACGGTACTCCAAACCCTTCGAGAGAATCAGTTGTACGCGAAGATGAGCAAGTGCGAGTTCTGGCTGAACAGCGTCTCATTCCTTGGGCACATCATCTCCGTCGCGGGCATCGCAGTCGATCCGAAGAAAGTCGAGGCAGTTGCTGATTGGAAACGGCCCGCATCAGTTAGCGAAATTCGAAGCTTCCTAGGCTTGGCGGGATACTACCGACGCTTCGTGATGGACTTCGCGAAGATCGCATCGCCGTTGACTCGCCTCACCCAGAAAGGAGTCGCATTCAAGTGGTCAGACGACTGTGAAGCTTTCTTCCAGGAGCTCAAACAACGGCTCGTTTCGGCCCCGATACTTGCTCTTCCTGAAGGGACGAAGGGATTTCAAATCTTCAGCGATGCTTCTGGCCAGGGCTTGGGGTGTGTACTCATGCAGCGGGATAAGGTGATATCTTTTGCTTCCCGGCAGTTGAAGCCGCACGAGAAGAACTACCCCACGCACGACCTAGAACTAGCGGCAATTGTGTTCGCGTTGAAGCTGTGGCGTCACTATCTCTATGGCGTGGCGTGCAGGATTTATATGGACCATAAAAGCCTCAAGTATCTCTTCACCCAGAAAGAACTGAATTTGCGGCAGAGGCGATGGCTCGAACTAATCAAAGACTATGACTTATCAATCGACTATACTTCGGGCAAGGGAAATGTGGTGGCGGATGCGCTGAGCCGGAAGTACTTAGCTTCGTTATGCTTCAACGATCGACTGCTGCGTGACTTGGAAGGAATGGGCATCGAGCTCCGAGTTCGTTTCAGAGACGTGAAACTGGCACAACTGCGGGGGAAACCGAGCCTACTGGAGAGGATCAAGTCTGCACAGAAGGACGACCCCTACCTGGAGAAGATGCGGAAGCTGATATCGACAGGAAAAGCATCCGACTTTGCAGAGGACGAGTCGGAAGTGTTGCGCGTGAAGGGACGGCTATGCGTACCGGACGACGCAGAACTTAGAAAGGAGATAATGACGGAGATGCACTATGTAAAATATTCCTTGCATCCTGGCAGCACCAAGATGTATAAGGACCTCCACATTGTCTTTTGGTGGCACGGCATGAAGAGGGACGTAGCGCTCTTTGTGTCAAAATGTATGGCCTGTCAGCAAGTCAAAGCCGAGCACCAGCGACCGGGCGGGGAGATGCAGAACCTCGCCATTCCAGAGTGGAAATGGGATCACATCACTATGGACTTTATTGTTGGCTTGCCGAGGACGTCGCGGGGAAACGACGCTATCTGGGTCATCGTCGATCGACTAACCAAGTCAGCGCATTTTATCGCCATCAAAGTTACTTGGAGCGTCGACCGCCTTGTTCAGATATACCTTGATGAAATAGTTCGGCTGCACGGGGTCCCAGTATCTATCGTCTCGGATCGGGATGGACGGTTCGTAGCGCGCTTCTGGAGTAGTCTACATTCAGCACTGGGGACCAAGTTGAAGTTCAGCTCAGCTTATCATCCTCAGACTGACGGCCAAACAGAGCGGGTGAACCAAATTCTCGAAGACATGTTACGACTCTGTACGATCGACTTGAAGTCAAGTTGGGACGTCCATCTACCGCTGGCCGAGTTTGCATACAACAACAGCTATCAGTCCAGCATCTAAATGGTGCCGTATGAAGCTTTGTACGGCCAGAAGTACAGATCACCCATTTGCTGGGATGAAGTCGGGAAACGACAGATACTCGGCCCGGAGCTGGTGGAACAGACTGTGGAAAAGGTCAAGCTAATTCGGGAAAGACTGAAGATTGCACAGAGTCGGCAAAAGAGCTACGCCGACACCCATCGAAGACCGCTTGAGTTCCAGGTGGGCGATCACGTGTTCCAGAAGGTGTCGCCTATGCGAGAAGTTACTCGGTTCGGCGCGAAGGGAAAGCTGAGTCCGAGATTTGTTGGGCCGTTCGAAATACTCGAGCGGGTCACCCCAGTGGCCTATAAAATTGCCCTACCATCGGCGCTTAAAGGTGTGCACAATGTCTTCCACGTCTCCCAGCTGTGGAAGTACGTGCACGACCCTAGCCACGTGGTAGATTTTGGCCAGCTGGAGCTAAAGTCTGACTTATCCTACGTTGAAGAGCCAGTTCAAATCTTAGAACGCAAGGATAAGCTGCTGCGAAATCGGGCGATCCCTCTTGTTCGTAAACTCTGGAGGAACCATACGGCAGAAGAGTCGACATGGGAACTCGAGTCAGAGATGAAGGAAACATTTCCTTCATTGTTTTCATAGAGGTAGGTTCCATTCTTAAGTTTCGAGGATGAAACTTTTTCTTACTTGGTTATGGTGTAGTGCCCCGTCCCTACATCGTGCCCCGTTGTTCATCCACGGGTTGCGCGAGAAAGGAACACTGTCGCTATCGACTCGGTCGGGACCGATAGGTCGGGATCGATTGAACGGGAACGGTTGAATTAAGATCCATTCCCCATTATGGAATGGCTTCTTCGGAACCAAGTCCCATATTCAGCGGGCTGCGCCTCAAGGATTGACTCTACGGCTGAGTCGGGAGAGACCTCCCGTTGCTCTGCTTTTTACGCCGCTTGCGTTGGTTTTGGCTTTGTTTTCTGAATGCGTTTTCGTGAATGTTTTCGATGGTTTTCATGGCTTACGTTTCGAACTTCGCATTCATATCGAATTTCCTTGAATAATACAGTGTTCTAATCGGTTGCTTGTATGATTTCAGGTGATCGCGTAGGCAACGTCTAGCGCGGCCAACCAGTTTCTCGCCTCAAGTAAATACTAAGGTGAGTGGCTGACCTCCTTTGTCTCGACCCTCTATTTCAAAATGAGAACTCGGGTAATGATATCAAAACCGAATGATTCGTTTGAAGAATACAAGTCCTATGTGCCAGAAGAGAAAAGAGTGTTGTGTTGAAAAGAGATAGAATTATTTTAGGCCAGCAAAACAACCACGTAAGTGAATCGACTATGTAACAAGCCCCAACGGTACCCTAAATTATACCTTGTTAACCTATCTCGGTCATGGACAACTTGTCGACAAGGGCGATGGTTTCTTCGAGCAGCAACCCGGGGCCACGGGACCGACTCGGCCTAGGAAGAAACAGGTTATAGCCGAGATGGGTAATAGGCAATCGGTAAGACGGGGACTTGCATCGGAGCTCGCTACTTGCGTTGCAAGGGTCCCGTATTACTAGGCTATGTCCAAGATGGCTAGTTAATGCCAGTGACCTCCATGTCAAACACTTGATATAAATTGTTATCGACTAACAGGGAAAGTGATGGTAAGTTTTATGTCGCACGGCGCGCTCTGCCGGAGGAGATCTTGGTGTAACTTAATGCTTCTTATAAAAATATCTAGGATGGCAAGAAAGACTACTAAAAGCAAGTTGTATGATTTTATCTCTATTCTTGAACCAAATGAGAGCCTGGAAATTAATTAGCCACTCGCCAGTACATGTTGATTGTACTGATCCTTGCTCTCTCTCTACAGGTGCGATAGATCGGGAGGAGCGTTCTACGTGAAGGGAGGCAACGCTCGTGTGTTTTGAAGCTTCGTCCGTGCATCGAAGCTTGGATCAAACCTTTGAAGACTCCGTTGTTGAAGATCGAAGACAGATGGAGCGACTTCCCACCATCCCAGGTGGTTTTGTAATTTTGGTTGTATAATCAAGGGATGAATGTATGGAATGGCTATCTCGTCGACGTTCACTTTGTAATGGAGTCAGTTTGTGAAAAAGCCCGCACGGCGCCCTTGTATCGAGTCTGTAAAAATGATGTTCATTATCAATAAAGCTTAAATTTCCTTCTCTATAATATGTTTTCAATTTACTCTGCACATTCTTTTGTTGTTGTGTTTCGGATAACCTTATGACTATGCCTTGTGCGAGCGCAACTTAGGCTTGCACGGCATCACGCCCGGGGGACGACTATCGATTCTACGGAATCGGGGCGTGACAGCTCGTGCTGCGACGCACCCCCCTACGGGCTACCGACGCCGGAGAGGGGGGGCACTGCGGAAGAGAGAGGACCCCCCCTGCGACCTCCTCGCACCGCCGTGCCGCTGCACCCCCCCTCCGGCTACGCGTCCCGCCGCGCCTCCGCGTCCCCCTTCGGCTACGCATCCCGCTGCGCCCCCGCAGCCCCCTCCGGCTACGTTGCTGCTGCTCATGCTGTGACGCCCCCCTCTTCTGACTACCGGTGTCACGCCCCGAGTCGACAAACAGTTCGTCCCCGGTGTTACTTTGCCGATTCGATCGTCCTCGCTAAGGCGTGATGCCGTACGAGTCTAGAATTGCACTCGTATAAGGCAAGAACGTTACGTTGCTTTTTGTATTAATATGCCAAGTTGAAACTTCACAAATCACATCAGAATTTAAGACGCAGTATAGGAAGATAGAAATGCTTTTCATTCATAGCTTGCAACGAAGAGCAAGTCGTAATTACATTGAATGCCGTTACGGCTGCATTGATTGAAAACAGAAAGAAAATACATTCGACAAGTTGCCTGAACTAACGCTTGCCGTCCCATACATTCGCCCCTTTATACATAAGCCGTCGACTTGAATTGGCTTCAAAATACTTCAGCATAGGAAGAGCTTCAAAACGCCTCTCCGTACTTCAGCTCCAGTTTAGTTGGGCGCGCCCGTCGCACCTGGGGAAATTGGGGGAATGGGATTAGCACAATTGCTAAGTGGACGAGACGAACCCACTCGTTTAAACCGACTCTGATTGTTAGGGTAGGCATGCTTTAGAGTTGTCTTTCTATTAGAACTAAATGAATTCAGTTCATATTCGATAGCCATCTTTGCGTAATAAAGCATACAGTGAACCATAACAGTTTATCATATTCCTTACCACGGCCGTGCCCGTCCCTGCATGAAAACAGAGATAATATTTATACATGCATAAGAAAATAGGTGAGCCTGCTACTATCTTATATGCGGTCATTGATGTTACACATCACGTGGGACTATCTCAACGGTATTTCGGCCTGCTCAGTCTAGGTTGCAAGCCTGAGTGACAGTCCCGAAATGCATCAGTGCCGAAGCACGATTATTCATTCCCCCTAGGTTGATTCGATTCTGATGCCCCGGATATCGATTCGAGGAAAAATATCAACTTGTGCACAAGCTGTCCATGACCATGCCAATGCGTGAACAGTTTAACATATGCAACAGTTTTGTATAGCGCGGACAGTATTGAACGGCATTATCATTTCCCCCAACTTATGCAACGATTCATTTTTCCCCAAGTCGTACTCCCGATTTAGCGTCCCATAGGCACCAAATTGTCCGAGGCATCATAACCCACGATCGACGTTTCATAATATTTTGCAGAACGTAAAATAGTCTATCTTTTTACTAGAACCTTAAACTTTCTGGTTTATGTGATAGACTTGTATTTTTAGAGTAAATTACTCTAAATTGATACATTTTTCCCGAGTTCTTTGTTACGCCCCGCTCCCGCAGGAGCGATCGTCATCGCTAAGGCGTGATGCCGCACGGGCCTAGGTTGCGCCCGTGCAAGGCTATGTCCAGAAACGGCCGATTTAAGCTAGGCCACAGAGTCGCACAGAGTGTCGCCCATTTGCAGCGGAAAGTAAATGAACACAAATTGAAGCGAATTCAACTCTTTATTGATATTCAAGAAGTTTACAAGCGGTGCTAAGCCAATATTACAAATCGCTCAAGCTCTCTCTCTCTGAAACATAAAAGGCGTGTCAAGTGGCTTACAACATGGAATGATTCGTGGCGATGTTCCGATACATTATGTCCTGTATATGGTGCTTCAGCTCCCTGCAACGCTCCAAGGCTCCAGAGATAGCTTCGCACCTTAGCACGTTTGATGGAAGCTCCGCACCCGCCGACGCTACCTGCATCTTGCAAGCAGACTGTGGGGTTATCAGTACATTGTTATGCACTGGTGGGGAGGCTAGCTCGCCCACAATGCTATCATTACCAAACACGTTCTATTTACTTTTGTGCACTGACTATCATTCATTGTCTTTCTAATCTTGCCTTAAGATCATTTATATGGCATATTTTATAGCCTATCTCATGTTGCCGAATACAAGTGTCGCATGGAAATACATGTACGACTTACCCATACTTACCGTCCGACCTTCCCTGTTCAACGTAAACCAAGTTAGTCAACAATTCATATGAAATAACTTAACGTAGTTCATGTAAGCATTCAATGTCAAGTGCGTGTCCTTGCCTCGAGTTCTAGCACGTCGTAGGCACGTTTTCTAACTCGTTTGCTCGAAGTACTCTTGCTCATTTTGTGTGTTATATTCAAGCCTATTCAGAAAGTGCTTTGTACAGTTAACTTAGACTACTTTGATTTCAATGCAAGGACTTGCACGTGGATTGCCACCAGCAAAGCCCACTTAAATCTATATGTACCGGTCGCTGGCATCACAAGCCATTTTAGACACATCCCAACGTAGTATTTCTCAACTAGCGTAGGGTGAGGACTGGCACACACCCCGTTAGTCTCTTGAAATACCTATGCACTTACGTCCCCCGGGTGGCCAAGTCCGCACCCAGACAGCCCGTAAGCCTTAACTTGATCCTGCCTAGGCTGGCCACGATCCTCCCTTTGATCATGCCGCGGAATTCGTATCACCCGTGCACGGGTTCGTCCACGACCATTTCGTATTTTATTGTCATAGTCTAACCCTTAGCCACAATGCGTTATCGACCAGGTTGGCGTCCGTGCAGCGCGGGTAGCGAGCCCCGTTGCACGTGCCCGTCATACCTGTCGCTAACCATTCCTTTCTCTCTTATCTTTTATTCATGTATTCTTTCATTTCTTTCTTTCTTTCACTTGTTCGTTCGTTCATTGATTCATTCACGTATTTATTCATTCATTCATTCAAGCATTACGCAACTTCCAGTGTGGGAGCCGCCTTGGCGACCCATCGGTCCTATAGTCTTTCAATGTTGCTAAACTCTACTCGAAACGACTATGTTGATAGTCTTCCCATTTCATTGTTGTAAACCATTCATTGTTTCATTGTTTGAACGTATAAGGGACTTGAACGTAAGCTTGTGCCTTAGCACGAGCGTGGAGCGCGGTGCGAGAGTTTCTATATTGCCGAATTCTTTTCCATGTTCTAAACAAGCATACAAGATGGGATTATTCCCTTAACTAGGTGCGTTGAGTCACTTATTAGCATGCGCGGGGTTATCGCCTAGCGATTCTCGTGATAGTGTCCGTATTGTTATGCGTCTAAGCTAAGCAAAGACGGGTTCATCGGAGCCACCCACCTTAGCGATGTTCGCATCGGCCGAGCGATACTCCGAGCACGCCTTTGATAGTCTAAGTCTGGATTCATCTTTGACGGGCCATTGTAAGTCTTACATCGATTCACATCGATACTTCATCGGGTCGATGTAACTCTTCGAGTTGATGGCTCGTTTGAGTCGTTACACTTGCCGTTTGAATCGGCGTTCCGCTAGGGCGGAGCGGGTCATTACATAATACACCACTCAAAACAAGTCTCGTCCTCGAGACTTCCTGAGTGCAGGTCATCCTATAATTTCTTAACTCGTGTCATCGTGTTTTATAGACAATTCTATCGAACGGCTCTATCGTTCGATGGAATCGAACCATGCTCGGTACCTTTCCAAGTTCCGTGTCGTATACGTTTGGTCGATTTTTATTGGATAACTTTTCATTCATTTTAGAGTTGATGTCACTTATTCAATTCAAGCGTTTCTTCGACTTGGTTGCTTTTTCGACGTATCATGGGACTGAAACGGTCGCACGAGGTGTGTTGTAATTCGTCAAACACGAAAGTCATAGGCTGAGGCAAACTCGCTCATTCGTTCATGCGTATATCAACACCCACTTGCAGCTGCATTCGAGTTTATCATATCGCTGAGTTTGGATCGTGCACGCATTCAAAGCGTCCCCCGAATACGTATATTTCAACCAAGCTTAGCGACTAGCGAAGTCGGACAAGCTACTCGTGATTGTTTCGATTTGTCGATCGTTTTGCTAACTTCGATTTAAAACCGAACTCATGTGTGTATCACATATCGTTTATCTCGGTCCTCGAGATGATTCGATTCGCTTCTCAAGCGTTCTTGTCAATGAAATCAATACGATTTTTTCTTAGCAGAGTCGACCAAGTTAAGTAATTCCCGTCCGATTCAAGATCAAGTATCGTACTATCACCGAGTACGTCTTCCAATCAATGATTCAATTCGTTATCCCAACTTTACTTGTGCATCATCCATTCCTATCATTCACTTCGTTTGGGCCACTCTCGTCGTCGTTCACGCACATCCCCAGTTCTACATCCTACTCTAAGTCTTGTTGTCCCAAGTCTATCGTCCGTCCAGACGATATTGTAATATCAATCGCACAGGTTCAATCACTCGGCATAGGGTCATCCGTCTATCCGCTAGGTCAGCTCACAGGTCATAGTTACATGCCAGGTCCGTGGCTCGTCGTGCAAGGTCGTTGCACGACGCTCGCCCCAAATCCTATGGTCAAACTATTTGTTCGCTTGTACGGGAGTTTCTACCCAAGTTCGTTTCACTCAAATTTCTAAACATCGAGCATGATCACCTAATTTGCATCAAGACTTACATTGCACATATTCAATTCCGTTCAATCACCAGTTCTAACCAATTCCTGTATTCGATCACGAGGTCATCCAGTTCGACAATATATTACGCCACAATCTCATGCGAGTTCGATTATCCACGGCGGTTCATGAATCACCATGCAACGCTCCCGCGGAATAATCATTCTCATCGGGGCGTAACTCTTATTTGAGTTTTAGACTAACGCATTCTCTATACACGGATTGGACCTACTCAATCCTCAAGTTTAATTCTTCAAGCACACAATTTCATTTTTGAGTCCACATTCGCGTCAAACCACAAGTCGAAGCAATCAGATTGCCACGCCATCCAAGTTCAATCACTCCCGCTGTATGAATCACCATATCAGCGCTCACGTGGAGTGATCGTCATAATCCGGCGCGACGCATGTGCGAGGCTGGAGTTGTGCTCGTATAAGATAAGAACGTCAACGTTGTGGTTGTCAATGAAGCAAATCCAAGCATTCACATTTTTATCCAAGCCAAATCAATTCGATAGTCTGACTGTCATGCGTTTGACTAGAAAATCCTCGAGCCAAATCTATCTTTTCCTCGACACATCTTTAACATCCCAAGTATAGCATCCAACGGGACAATGACATTTGCACGATCGTCATTCGCTGAGTCAGAGTACCCCCGAGTTATCGCATATCGATCTTTGATACGCCTCAATACCATCGACGATATGCGTAACCTGACGATCTTCCTTTGCAACCGATTTCGAGTCGTACGTTGATGCTGTTGTCCAAGTTGGATATTCCACAATTTCCTCGATATTCAAGATCAAGTTTGATCTCTATTCCTCAAGCTAGTTTCAAGATCGTTGTCTAAACTCAAGTCACAATTTATTTGAATTAATCCAAAATCGTGCGCGTGATCTTCTAAGTTTCCTCGATAAAGACCATTCATTTTCATTCATCGTTCCGAATCATTTTCTAACTTGCGTTGTCCATTGACAAGTTGTCCGAACGACATCTCGTTCGGGACATTCGAAGTCACGACCAACTAAGCGTGACGCGTTCTAAGGATTTGCGCGATCGCATCGCCTCGCCGACGTACTCGTTGTGTTTCGTAATCCTCAATTTTCACTCGAATGATTTTCTAAGAACATCCATACACCACTCGAATTCGAGCCATACGATCTAGTTGTCGATACTCATTCTTATTCTTCTCCGAACTTATCACATACACCACTCGGGTTCAAGCCATCCTATTTAATCCACAATCACATTTGCATCACGCGCTAAGACATCCTTCAGATTCGTTCGACGAATCTCTAGCGTAATCGCATCACGTCGCCTGGACGTACTAAGTCGTTTGCACTAATCCTCAAAATCCAATAAATCTTCCGTACACGCCTAAGCGTTAGTTTGATAGCGTTCCTATCGATATACATACTAAGTGTATCTCCGTTCTCGACCGAGCGGTACTTGATATCGTTCGCAACTCGATTGCACCAGAAGTCGAGGTGCGCGACACGCGGCACAACTTAGCCAAAAGGCTGCGTGTATAACCATCCCGTTCGAACTATACTTTGGTCTCGTGTACTCGTTTGCGGTCAGCGTAAGCTCATTCAGGCACGCACTGCGTTGGCTAACTCTTAGCATCGGTTCCTTCCAACTCAAGTCCGTCGTGGTGGCACAAAGGCCTTCGCCTATCGATCCCTTCAACCGAGTACTTGTACGAGCTTTTAAAATTATTAGACTTATTGTATGGAACATCCCAAGGCACAACGAGAGAGAGCGTACACTTCTTTTGTTTCAACGAGCTTTCAAAACTGAGAAAATCAAAATGAAGTCCAAGGACGTAAAGCCGTGCTTTGATACCAATCTGTCACGCCCCGCTCCCGCAGGAGCGATCGTCCTCGCTAAGGCGTGATGCCGCACGGGCCTAGGTTGCGCCCGTGCAAGGCTATGTCCAGAAACGGCCGATTTAAGCTAGGCCACAGAGTCGCACAGAGTGTCCCCCATTTGCAGCGGAAAGTAAATGAACACAAATTGAAGCGAATTCAACTTTTTATTGATATTCAAGAAGTTTACAAGCGGCGCTAGGCCGATATTACAAATTGCTCAAGCTCTCTCTCTCTCTCTGAAACATAAAAGACGTGCCAAGTGGCTTACAACATGGAATGATTCATGGCGATGTTCCGATACATTATGTCCTGTATATGGTGCTTCAGCTCCCTGTAACGCTCCAAGGCTCCAGAGATAGCTCCGTGCCTTAGCACGTTCGATGGAAGCTCCGTACCCGCCGACACTACCTGTATCTTGCAAGCAGACTGTGGGGTTATCAGTACATTGTTATGCACTGGTGGGGAGGCTAGTTCGCCCACAATGCTATCATTACCAAACACGTTCTATTTACTTTTGTGCACCGACTATCATTCATTGTCTTTCTAATCTTGCCTTAAGATCCCTTACATGGCATATTTCATAGCCTATCTCGTGTTGCCGAATACAAGTGTCGTATGGAAATACATGTACGACTTACCCATACTTACCGTCCGGCCTTCCCTGTTCAACGTAAACCAAGTTAGTCAACAATTCATGTGAAATAACTTAACGTAGTTCATGTAAGCATTCAATGTCAAGTGCGTGTCCTTGCCTCGGGTTCTAGCACGTCGTAGGCACGTTTTTTAACTCGTTTGCTTGAAGTACTCTTGCTCATTTTGTGTGTTATATTCAAGCCTATTCAGAAAGTGCTTTGTACAGTTAACTTAGACTACTTTGATTTCAATGCAAGGACTTGCACGTGGATTGCCACCAGCAAAGTCCACATAAATCTATATGCACCGGTCGCTGGCATCACAAGCCATTTTGGACACATCCCAGCGTGGTATTTCTCAACTAGCTTAGGGTGAGGACTGGCACACACCCCGTTAGTCTCTTGAAATACCTCTGCACTTACGTCCCCCGGGTGGCCAAGTCCGTACCCAGGCAGCCCGTAAGTGTCACGACCCGGTCCCAATTACTTGGAACGAATCGGATCATGCCCAGCCTGCACCGTTGATGAGATGTCGGCAGTAAGCTGTAACTTCCATATGCAGGTAATCAACAACTCAAACTAAATTTGCCATAATATTTATTATTCGATAAATTAAAAACTTGTTCAGTACAAGTACAAACATAAACCACCAACTTAAATAATATTGTTTCTAAACAAAACTATCAAACTGAAAATAACATCTAAAAAGAAACAACATCATCATCAGGTACGCCATCCTCAGGAAGCACAGCAGGGTATAGCTCAGGGTCATAGTAGCTACTAATCAGTTGCTCTGCATCCTCATAAGGACCTAAAAATATAGTCTCCAGTCAGGAGGGAGCAAAGTACAAATTCATGATATTTTAACAATTGAAATTAATAATAGAATTATGCACTTTTAAATAATTTGAAATAAATGATTTTTTAACAGTTAAAATAGTGAGATATGAATAGGTAATGAATATGACCGGATTGGGTTTGTTACAGTAATATCCTAGTAATATGGTATGGCTTATCCCCGTGTGTTTGAGGGGTAAGCTAATACAATCAGTTATGCTAATTGGATGTGGTCATATCCACTACACTACTCCCCCAGTCCCCAATAGTTACAGTAGTTACAGTCAATATTTCGTGTTGTATCGTGATTTAAAATTGCATTAAAATAATTATTAACTAATTGTAATCTACCACAAAAATGTACTTGCCTCAAAATAATATGACTGGATGGGTCGATACGTCGGATTGGAAATTCAGATTCTTCCTTGAGATCCTACATTAGGAAACTTGTCTCAGAAAACTAAAGTTGCTAATGACGCTATTCTAGTTGTAATCTCTAGTTGCGTCCTAGTCAATTTTAGTCTTGATTTAGCTAACACAAACAAAACGCTTATTTATTAATGCGTTGAAATTAAGAAACATCAATTTACATTTAATTTCGAGAAAAATTGTATTTATCGGTTTATTTGGAAAAACTTGGTATTTTATAATTATATAAATATAAAACTAAGATTTTCCTTTTTAATGAGAAATACATGAATTTCTATTTTAAATTTACAAGTTAATTGCTAAGTGACAAAACATTTATTATTATAATCTTTTTAAAATATAATAAATAATTATCATTTTTATTTCTACGATCCCACGATCAAAATCATCCAGAAAATAAAAGAAAAATAAAATAAAACCTAAGCTATTACAATCTTACAACCAGAATAGGCTTATGCCCTTACAAACCAAATACATGAATTTAAATAAGAAAAGACAGTGTTAGTCTTTAAAAATCCTATAATTAAACTTAATAATAAATTAATAATTTTAAACTAAATTGAATTTATTTTATGAGTCTCAGATATTGGTCCATTCTTCAAAAATAGCTAATGCCTCAACGTCCGGGCGAAACCGGTTTCGTTTGCAGTTAGCCAGGGCCCATTGACCAATAAGGTTGTCGTCCAATAAATCCAAATATTTTGTATTTTCCGAAAAATCATTTTAAAACTATATAATTAAATTTTTATAGAAATTTCGGCAGCATTCCCTCTATTTTTGGGATAACCCAAAAACTGGGAAAGTGCGCCATAATTTCCTGCAAATAATCCCAACCCAGGGAAACTAAATATTTTCCAACCAAAATATTATTAAACCCGAATCAGCAATACGTTTCCGAAAATTTCAGAAACCCAAATAAACTCGGAAATTCCGATATAACATCAGAACTCTTTCCGAAGAGTTCTCAGACACCCGAAATCAACAAACCATCCAAATATCACAGAACACTTGATCCAAAAATTTTCGAAACCACAAACGTAGCAGAAACCGAATTTTTCGAAGAAAATCTATGGACCAAAACTCATCATCGACCAAGACAGGGGACGAACTACTGTGATTATCAGAGATTACCCAATTTGACGGAATCCGAAGGGTTGCCTCGGACTCAGAACAGCAAGTCGAGCACGAAAAATACTGGACAGCGTTCAAATTGGACTCGGGTTGCTGCGGCGGACAGCGCACAGGTTGGGATCGACACCGGGGAGCGAGCCGAAAGGAACGCTGGGAACAGCAGCGAACGGTCGGCCGAGAACTCGCGGATAGAGCCGCGCTGGGAACGCGGGAGGTCGGAGAAAAACCTGGTCGGGGCTGCGGGGCTTAGCCGCCAGCAACTAGGGCACGGGGCGGCCTGGAGGGCGCGGGCTGGAGGGTCGTGCAGGGTAGCCGCGCGGATCGGCTGGGGGCGAGCGGCCTCGGGGTGGCTCGGCGCTTGTGATCGCCGCTCGGGGAGGGCCGACGGTCGAAATGGCTCCAGAACTCGGCTAGGGTTTGGGTTAAAGCTTTGGAAAAGGGAAAAATGGTGATGGGAAGATGGAGAAGAGTGGAGAAGGGTTTAAATAGGAGTAGAGAATTTACCATGGGAAAGACCAACGGCCTTGGCCGTTCGGAAGAGGAACGGAGGGGGCTCGGGGTGGTTACGGGAAGGAAAGGGAAAGCCACGTCCGTTCTCGAAAGAGAAACGAAGGGTGGTCGGCTGAGTTGGGGAATGAAGAGTTTTTCTCTTAATAATATAGATGCTGAAAATAAAGTTTGGGTTTTAACAAAGTTTTAAGAAGAAAAAAATTAAAACTCATTTATAATGAGTGTTACCCAATGAACTAATAGCTCATGGATTTGGGTTCTGGGCCAGACAATTTGGGCTTCAAAAAATGACAAAAAATATATTTTACAACTTTAGAAAATATTTTATGGTTCCAATTGGGTTCGGGTCTGGCTGACAAACAAAAATCCAAAAATTTATATTTTTGAAAATAATAATTTTAATCTAAATAACATAATAATAATAATTTAAAAAATTACATGTTTCGATAATTTTTCCAGTTTTAATAGTTTTCTAAAAATGCAAATTTCTAAATTAACAATTAAGAATTAATTATATTAGCTAATTAAATTATAAAAATAATTTTCTGAAATTACGGGTTTTACAACCTTCCCTCCTTAGAAAATTTTGTCCTCGAAATTTAAAAGATAAGGTTAGGAATTACCTCAGGTCTCAAACAAGTACGGGTACTGCTCCCGCATCTCATCTTCTCGCTCCCAGGTAGACTCGCCTGGGGAATCGTGCCTCCACATAACTCTGACTATGGGAGTCACTGAAGTCCTGGTCCTCTTCTCGCATCTGTCCAAAATTGCCACTGGCTTCTCTGGTACTGCAAGACTCGGTCCAATCTCCAGCTCCGAGTGGTCCAAGATGTGACTCGGATCCGGGATGTAGCGTCTGAGCTGCGAAACGTGGAAGACGTTGTGCACGCCCTCAAGATTAGCTGGTAGAGCTAACCGATACGCCACTTCACCAATTCGGCTCAAAATTTTAAATGGTCCGATGTATCTGGGACTCAGCTTCCCAGCTCTGCCAAATCGGATAGTTCCTCTGATAGGAGAAATCTTCACAAAGACACTATCTCCTTTTTCAAATTCCAGTGGTCGACGACTACTATCAGCCCAATGCTTCTGCCTGTCTTGGGCGATCCTGAGCTTGTCTCTGATTACCTTCACCTTCTCTGCTGCGTCAGTCACCATCTCTAGCCCCAGTAGTACTCTTTCTCCTACGTCGTCCCATGCAAGTGGAGTACGGCAACGACGTCCATAGAGTGCTTCAAATGGGGTCATACCAATGCTAGTTTGGTAACTGTTGTTGTAGGAGAATTCCACTATGTAGTGACCCGCTCCGCCCTAGCGGAACGCCGATTCAAACGGCAAGTGCAACGACTCAAACGAGCCATCGACCCGAAGAGTTGCTTGGACCCGATGAAGTATCGATGCGAATCGATGCAAGACTTACAATGGCCCGTCAAAAATGAATCCAGACTTAGACTATCAAAGGCGCGCTCGGAGTATCGCTCGGCCGATGCGAACATCGCTAAGGTGGGTGGCTCCGATGAACCCGTCTGTGCTCAGCCTAGACACATAACAATGCGGACACTATCACGAGAATCGCTAGGCGATAATACTGTACATGCTAATAAATGACCCAACGCACCTAGCTAAGGGATTAATCCCATCTTGTATGCTTGCATAGAATATGGAAAGGGATATAGAAAATACGATAACTCTCGTACCGCGCTTCACGCTCGTGCTAAGGCACAAGCTTGCGTTCAACAACGAAACAATGAATGGTTTACAACAATAAAATGGGAAGACTATCAATATAGTCGTTCTGAGTAGAGTATAGCTACATTGAAAGGCTATGGGACCGATGGGTCGCCAAGGCGACTCCCGCACAAGGAGTTGCGTAATGTATGAATGAAAGAGTAAACGAATAAGTGAATAAATAAATCAACGAATGAATGAACAAGTGGAAGAAATAATGAATAAAAGATAAGAAGGATGGAAATGGTTAGCGACAGGTATGACGGGCACGTACAACGGGGCTCGCTACCCGCGCTGCACGGACGCCAACCTGGTCGATAACGCATTAAGGCTAAGGGTTAGCCTACGGCTCAGAGACAGCCGTTAAGTTAAAAAAGACAAGTTAATACGAAATGGTTGTGGACAAATGGTACGAGCGAGGGGTGGCGTATGTTGTGCCGTAAAGAAAAAGGGATTCCGCGGCATGATCAAAGTGTGAAGGACTTGCCGGTCCGGACGGAATCAAAGGAAATGGCTTACGTACAGGCCTGAGTGCGGGCTTGGCCACCAGGGGACGTAAGGCCGGGTATTTCAAAAGACTATCAGGGTGTACCAAGCCGCACACCATGATAGGTGAGAAATTACCACAGGGGAAGACATGTCCAAGATGGCTTGTGATGCCAGCGACCGATGCATATAGATTAAGTGGGCTTTACTGGTGGCGATCCACGTGCAAGTCCTTGCATTGAAATCAAAGTAGTCTAAGTTAACTAAATAAAGTGCCTTATGAATATGCTTGAAATGTAACACACCAAATGATAATGAGAAATTCATGCAAGTGAGTTAGATAACGTGCTTACGACGTGCCAGAACCCGAGGTAGGGACACGTCCTTGATCTTGAATGTTTGCTAGTATCACATTATGTTATTTCATATGAATTGTTGTCTAACTTGGTTTACTTTGGACAGGGAAGGCCGGACGGTAAGTATGGGTAAGTCGTGCATGTATTTCCAAGCGACACTTGAATTTGGCAACACGGGATAGGTTATGACATATGCCATGAAATTGATCCTAAGGCAAGATTAGAAAGACAATGAATGATAGATGGTGCACAAAAGTAAATAGAACGTGTTCGGTAATGATAGCATTGTGGGCGAGCTAGCCTCCCCACCAGTGCATAACAATGTACTGATAACCCCCCAGTCTGCTTGCAGGAAGCAGGAAACGTCGGCGGGTGCGGAGCTTCCCTCGAACGTGCTAAGGCACGGAGCTATCTCTGGAGGCTTGGAGCGTTGCAAGGAGCTGGAGCACCATATACAGGACATAATGTATCGGAACATCGCCATGAATCATTCCATGTTGTAAGCCACTTGGCACGCCTTTTATGTTTCAGAGGGAGAGAGATTGAGTGACTTGTAAACTCGGCCTAGCGCCGCTTGTAAACTTCTTGAAAATCAATAAAGAGATGGAATTCGCTTCAATTTGTGTTCATTTACTTTCCGCTACAAATGGGGACACTCTGTGCGACTCTGTGGCCTAGATCTAATCGGTCGTTTCTGGACTTGGCCTTGCACGGGCGCAACCTAGGCCCGTGCGGCATCACGCCTTAGCGAGGACGATCGCTCCTACGAGAGCAGGGCTTGACAGATTGGTATCAGAGCACGGCTTCACGTCCTTGGACTTCATTTCGATTTTCTCAATTTTGAAAGCTCGGTTGGAAAACAAAAGACATGTACGCTCTCTCTCGTTGTGCCTTGGGATGTTCCATACAATAAGTCTAATATTTTCAAAAGCTCGTACAAGTACTCGGTTGGACGGGATCGATAGGCAAAGGCCTTTGTGCCACCACGACGGACTTGAGTTGGAAGGAACCGATGCTAAGAGTTAGCAAACGCAGTGCGTGCTTGAATAAGCTTACGCTGACAGCAAACGAGTACCCGAGACCAAAGTATAGTCCGAACGGGATAGTCACGCACGCAACCTTTTGGCTAAGTTATGTAGAGTATCGCGCACCTAGACCTTCTGGTGCAAACGAGTTGCGAGTGAGATCGATTATCGCTCGAATGAGAATAAGTAAGCGTGCAAACTTGAATATAGTCCGCACGGGATGGTTATGCGGCACAACTTAGTCCGCGTGTCGCGCACCTCAACTTTTGGGTACAATCGGGTTGCGAGCGATATCAAGTATCACTCGATCGAGAACGGAGATACACCTTAAGTGTCTATCGATAGGAACGCTATCGAGTTAACGCTTAGGCGTACCCGAAAGATTGACTTAGATTTTGAGGAATAGTGCGAATGACTTGGTGCGTCGATACGACCTGAGCGATTACGCTAGAGTTTTGTCGAACGAATCTGGAAAATGTCGTAGCAAATAATACAAATGTGATTGAGGATTTATAGAACGACTTGAACCCGAGTGGTGTATGTGATAGCTTCAAAGAAGGATAAGAGTGAGTGTCGACGACTAGTCGAGTGGCTCGAACCCTGAGTGGTGTATGGACGACATAGAAATTGTTCGAGCAAGACTAAAGGATTTACGGATAGAACGAGTAAGTCGGCGAGGCGATGCGATCGCGCAAAGCCTTAGAACGCGTCACGCTTAGTTGGTCGTGACTTCGAATGTCCCGAACGAGATGTCGTTCGGACAACTTGTGAATGGGTAACGCATGTTAGAAAACGATTCGGAACGATAAATTAAAGTGAATGGTCTTGATTGAGGAAACTTAGAGGAATCGCGCGTACGATTTGGGATTGATTCAAATGAATTGTGACTTGAGTTTGAACAACGATCTTGAAACTAGCTTGGGGAATAGCAGTAGAACTTGATCTTGAATATCGAGGAAATTGTGGAATATTCAACTCGGACAATAGCATCAGTCGTACGACTCGAAATTGGTTGCAAAGGAAGATCGTCAGGTTACGCATATCGTCGATGGTATTGAGGCGTATCAAAGATCGATATGCGATAACTCGGGGGCACTCTGACTCGGCGAATGACGGTCGTGCAAATGTCATTGTTTCGTTGGACGCTATACTTGAAATGTTAAAAATATGTCGAGGAAAAGATAGATTTGGCTCGAGGATTTTCTAGTGAACGCATGACGGTCAAACTATCGAATTAATTTGGCTTGGATGAAAACGTGAATGCTTGGATTTGCTTCGTTGACAACCACAACGTTGATATTCTTGTCTTATGCGAGCGCAACTCTAGCCTCGCACATGCGTCGTGCCGGATTGTGACGATCACTCCGTGTGAGCGCTGATATGGTGATTCATACAGCGGAAGTGATTGAACTTGGATGGCATGGCAAGCCGATTGCTTCGACTTGTGGTTTGGCGCGAAGGTGGACTCGAGAATGAAATTGTGTGCTTGAAGAATTGAACTTGAGGATTGAGTAGGTCCAATCCGCGTATGGAGAATGGGTTAGTCTAAAACTCAAACAAGAGTTACGCCCCGATGAGAATGATTATTCCGCGGGAGCGTTGCATGGTGATTCATGAACCGCCGTGGATAATCGGACTCGCGTGAGATTGGGGCGCAATGTATTGTCGAGCTGGATGACCTCGTGATCGAATACACGAATTGGTTAGAACTGGTGAATGAACGGAATTGAATATGTGCAACGTAAGTCTTGATACGAATTAGGTGATCATGCTCGATGTTTAGAATTTTAAGTGAAACAAACTTGGGTAGAAACTCCCGTACAAGCGAACAAATGGTTTGACCATAGGATTTGGGGCGAGCATCGTGCAACGACCTTGCACGACGAGCCACGGACCCGACGTGTAACTATGACCTTGTGAGCTGACCTAGCGGATAGGCGGACGACCCTATGCCGAGTGATTGAACCTGTGTAGTTTACGGTATCGTCTGGACGGACGATAGACTTGGGGCAACAAGACTTAGAGTAGGACGGAGGACTGGGAGTGTGCGTGAACGACGGCGGGATTGGCCCTAAACGAAGTGAACGAATAAAAATTGATGTCGCACAAGTAAAAGTTGGGATAACGAATTGAATCATTGATGGAAAGATATACTTGTCACGCCCCAGAACCAGAATACTGGAGAGCGGGGGCGTACATAGCCAGCTACGTATATTGAAGCGCAACCCACCTCGCTATACGGTCACGGCTGTCTAGATACATGAGGGTTTAACTACAAGCCAACAGTCTTCTATGGTCATGAACAAGCCTATTGTCTCAATCACAAGCAAGTAATAGTAGTTACAAGATGTCAGAGCACCAAATATATAATAGCAAGGCGTCCCATACATTACATATTGGATGATCATGAAGCTAGTCGTACAAAATGTCAGGACTAGCAAGAGTTCAGTCATACATGATCAACCCTAGGATTTGTCAATCATGTTACAGCCCGTAGGCAGACAGTAAATAAAGGGCAATCGAGCTAACACGTGCTCGTCGGCTAAATGCCTCAAAAAGAATAATTTTACAAATAGAGTGGGAGGACAAAAGAAACCCATTCGTTGCCCTGGTTACGCCTGGTGGTCACCATCGGGCTGGAAGACAGGTGGATCCTCTGTTGCTGCTCCGATATCTGGCCATACAAAACCAGCTGGGTCAGACCCCAGAAAGAGCAAGTGCCACAAATGAGGCTTCACTTAGGAACTAAAACCAGCATATCACAATAGAATAATAAAGATAAATAATAATTAAAGAACTGATAATAATAGAGATAACAACAGTAAACTGAGTACGAGGAAACCATTCAAGTAGCCAGGTCACAACCCTTAAACCAAACAAGGACCGGAGTTGTAACCCTTCACCTGAATAGAAACCCGTCTCAAATACTATTGGTACAATGAGGACAATAAACGAAGAGAGGACACAGAACTGCTCCGGGAGCCAGGTTACAACCCTTAAACCAAACAAGGACCGGGGTTGTAACCCTTCGCCTGAACAGAACTGGACCCCTGATCTTTATTGTTAATGTCGGTATAAAAATCATGATATTGAAGTAAGGTAAAACATGACAAGCATGACATGGGGAGCAATAAGACAATAAACGAGGAGAGGACACAGAACTGCTCCGGGAGCCAGGTTACAACCCTTAAACCAAACAAGGACCGGGGTTGTAACCCTTCGCCTGAACAGAACTGGACCCCGGTCGTTATTGTTAATGCAGGCACAATAAGCAGGACGATATATGATAGGATAACCATGGAACTATTCAGATAGCCAAGTTACAACCCTTAAACCAAACAAGGACCGGAGTTGTAACCCTTCACCTGAACAAAACTTGGTGTCCTATCATTTATCGATACGAGAAATCATGTCCTGATACAATCTTGTACAGGATCAGGATAAGACTAAGCTGGAATAAACTTCATCCAATCAATCACGGCCAATCAAGAGTACGGTTTGATACTTTTAACTAACTAGGGTTATCACAGGCCTAGTTACTAGCAAGATGCAATGAGATTATCCCAACAGCCACAAGCCCTGCAGACCATCCGGTTGTCCGGGTCGAATGTCCGTTTATGAAGGATGCACCACATGACTGTGTGCTAAAAATGTGCCCTACTCGTCGGTAGGCTACAAGTCCACTTAATGCGCCCAGATAACGGGATTGCCTGTAGCTGGAAATCTCTTCATGACTACTGAATCATTCTAGTTAATTAGCCTTAGTCAATTTCAGTAGGTAACCCTGACCGTGGTACTCAGGGATCCCCGTCCTAGACATGATGCAAGACAGTACCAGTTTATTTGTACAAACGCAATCGCCCACGGTGTCCAGGTCAGTCATACTTGTCATGTCAGGCTAGCTGTCATAACAGTATGTCGAGACATATCATGCCAGTTTACTTGTCAAGAGTGCGCCACAGCGGGCCACTATCGTGTTCTATTCTCACATTATCATAAATGGGAGAAACTTGCATAAAGTAACTAGTGACATATTCTTGAAGCCAAGGGAAAGATCTACAACTATGACGTTGGGAGTTGGAAGAAATTCTGACCACAAATCTTGCAAATAAGACATAGAATAGCCAAAACAGGCACTATGCGGCCTATTCTGCGACATGCGGCTCATGCGGCTCAACAGCGACATCATATGCGCCAACTGCGACATGCGCCAACAGCGACATCATATGTGCCAACTGCGACATGCACCTACAGCGACATCATATTCGTCAACAGCGACATGCGTCAACAGAGACATCATATGCGCC
The DNA here is from genome assembly GCA_029216955.1 of Iris pallida. Taxonomy (NCBI): domain Eukaryota; kingdom Viridiplantae; phylum Streptophyta; class Magnoliopsida; order Asparagales; family Iridaceae; genus Iris; species Iris pallida. The sequence continues at coordinate 6,529,005 of JANAVB010041816.1, read as the reverse complement.
AACTGCGACATGCGCCAACAGCGACATCATATTCGTCAACTGCGACATGCGTCAACAGAGACATCATATGCGCCAACTGCGACATGCGCCACAGCGACATCATATTCGTCAACTGCGATATGCGTCAACAGAGACATCATATGTGCCAACTGCGACATGCGCCAACAGCGACATCATATTCGTCAACTGCGACATGCGTCAATAGAGACATCATATGCGCCAACTGCGACATGATATGCGGCTACCGCGACATACGCTTCATTGCAACAAGCGCCTTCTGCGACATGCGCCTTCTGCGACATGCTGTTCATGCTGCAGATGAACATAGAAATGACCAGAAATTGTTTTGGCCATAACTTTCTCATCCGAAGTCGAAATCTAGCGAAACAAAAGCCAAAACTGCATGAAATTGAATTATCTACAACATGGAACAATCAAAATATGAAAATAATGAAGTTTGGTAGATCAAAACCCAAGAAATCCGAAAATAATATAAACTTAGATCTACAAGAAAATATCCATCAAAATGGAAAATGCCAAGTTCTAAAGAGGCTTGGAATCAAGTAAGGAAGGGAATGGAACAATAAAACTTGAGATCCATCATGAAGCAAGTTTGCACTTGCCTAAGCTCTCTCTCTCTTTCTCCAGGTGGTTGAAGAAGTTATGATAGGGAAGAAGAAGAATAATGAAGAGAGAGAAAGGGGAATGGGTTAATAAAGGGTAGTGGTGGTGGTAGGTAGGGGTTTTCTTTTGGTTCATGATGAACCCAAAAGCAAACCAAACCAAGCTAAGCCGAACCAAGCTAAGCCACAACCAATGACATGCCAAAATAACCATGCAGAAAAATACGCAATATGAGTCAAGAATACGTACACGTATACCAAGATACGTAATACGAACCACAGGCATTACAATACTCGAGGACGGTACAATACTGGGTTTTGAATCGGACGAAAATTTACTTAAACTTGGTCGACCCCGCTAAGAAGAAGTCGTATTGATTTTATAGACAAGAATGCTTGAGAAGCGAATCGAATCGTCTCGAGGACCGAGATAAATGATATGTGATACACACATGAGTTCAGTTTTAAATCGAAGTTAACAAAACGATCGGCAAATCAAAACTATCACGAGTAGCTTGTCCGACTTCGCTAATCGCTAAGCTTGGTTGAAATGTATGTATTTGGGGGACACCTTGGATACGTGCACGATCCAAACTCAGCGATATGATGAACTCGAATGCAGCTGCAAGTGGGTGTTGCGATGCGTATGAACGAATGAGTGAGTTTGCCTCAGCCTGCGACTCTCGAGTTTGATAAATTATAACGCACCACGTGTGACCGTTTCAGTCCCATGATACGTCGAAATAGCAACCAAGTTGAAGAAACACGGCAATTGAATAAGTGACCATCAAATTTAAAATTAATAAAAAGCCATTCAATAAAATCGACCGAACGTATGCGACACGGATTAAGGAACGGTAGGATGACCTGCACTCAAGAAGTCTCTAGGACGAGACTTGTTTTGAGTGGTATATTATGTAGTAACCCGCTCCGCCCTAGCGGAACGCCGATTCAAATGGCAAGTGCAACGACTCAAACGAGCCGTCGACCCAAAGTGTTGCTTGGACCCGATGAAGTATCGATGCGAATCGATGCAAGACTTACAATGGCCCGTCAAAGATGAATCCAGACTTAGACTATCAAAGGCGCGCTCGGAGTATCGCTCGGCCGATGCGAACATCGCTAAGGTGGGTGGCTCCGATGAACCCGTCTGTGCTTAGCCTAGACACATAACAATACGGACACTATCACGAGAATCGCTAGGCGATAATACTGTACATGCTAATAAATGACCCAACGCACCTAGCTAAGGAATTAATCCCATCTTGTATGCTTGCATAGAATATGGAAAGGGACATGGAAAATACGATAACTCTCGCACCGCGCTCCACGCTCGTGCTAAGGCACAAGCTTGCGTTCAACAATGAATGGTTTACAACAATAAAATGGGAAGACTATCAATATAGTCGTTCCGAGTATAGTATAGCTACATTGAAAGGCTATAGGACCGATGGGTCACCAAGGCGACTCCCGCACAAGGAGTTGCGTAATGTATGAATGAAAGAGTAAACGAATAAGTGAATAAATGAATCAACGAATGAATGAACAAGTAGAAGAAAGAATGAATAAAAGATAAGAAGGATGGAAATGGTTAGCGACAGGTATGACGGGCACGTGCAACGGGGCTCGCTACCCGCGCTGCACGGACGCCAACCTGGTCGATAACGTATTAAGGCTAAGGATTAGCCTACGGCTCAGAGACAGCCGTTAAGTTAAAAAAGACAAGTTAATATGAAATGGTCGTGGACAAACGGTACGAGCGAGGGGTGGCGTATGCTGTGCCGTAAAGAAAAAGGGATTCCGCGGCATGATCAAAGTGTGAAGGACTTGCCGGTCTGGACGGAATCAAAAGAAATGGCTTACGTACAGGCCTGAGTGCGGGCTTGGCCACCAGAGGACGTAAGGCCGGGTATTTCAAAAGACTATCAGGGTGTACCAAGCCGCACGCCATGATAGGTGAGAAATTACCACAGGGGAAGACATGTCCAGGATGGCTTGTGATGCCAGCGACCGATGCATATAGATTAAGTGGGCTTTGCTGGTGGCGATCCACGTGCAAGTCCTTGCATTGAAATCAAAGTAGTCTAAGTTAACTAAATAAAGTACCTTATGAATATGCTTGAAATGTAACACACCAAATGATAATGAGAAATTCATGCAAGTGAGTTAGATAACGTGCTTACGACGTACCAGAACCCGAGGCAGGGACACGCCCTTGATCTTGAATGTTTGCTAGTATCACATTATGTTATTTCATATGAATTGTTGTCTAACTTGGTTTACTTTGGACAGGGAAGGCCGGACGGTAAGTGTGGGTAAGTCGTGCATGTATTTCCATGCGACACTTGAATTTGGCAACACGGAATAGGTTATGACATATGCCATGAAATTGATCCTAAGGCAAGATTAGAAAGACAATGAATGATAGATGGTGCACAAAAGTAAATAGAACGTGTTCGGTAATGATAGCATTGTGGGCGAGCTAGCCTCCCTACCAGTGCATAACAATGTACTGATAACCCCCCAGTCTGCTTGCAGGAAGCAGGAAACGTCGGCGGGTGCGGAGATTCCCTCGAACGTGCTAAGGCGCGGAGCTATCTCTGGAGCCTTGGAGCGTTGCAAGGAGCTGGAGCACCATATACAGGACATAATGTATCGGAACATCGCCATGAATCATTCCATGTTGTAAGCCACGTGGCACGCCTTTTATGTTTCAGAGAGAGAGAGATTGAGTGACTTGTAAACTCGGCCTAGCGCCGCTTGTAAACTTCTTGAAAATCAATAAAGAGATGGAATTCGCTTCAGTTTGTGTTCATTTACTTTCCGCTGCAAATGAGGACACTCTGTGCGACTCTGTGGCCTAGATCTAATCGGCCGTTTCTGGACTTGGCCTTGCACGGGCGCAACCTAGGCCCGTGCGACAGCACGCCTTAGCGAGGACGATCGCTCCTACGGGAGCGGGACTTGACACACTAAATGCAAGTGATCCTCCCAAGACCCTCCAAATTCTAAGACGCAAGATCTCAGCATATCTTCTAGCGTCTGGATGGTCCTCTCAGATTGTCCGTCAGTTTGGGGATGATAGGCTGTGCTGAACTTCAGTTTTGTTCCCAAACTGTCATACAAACTTTTCCAAAAATGTGAGGTAAATCTAGTATCTCGGTCAGATACAATACTTATCGGTACTCCATGAATTCGGTAGATGTGCCGCATGTACAGTACCGCCAACTTCTCGGTGGATAAACCAACCTTGAAGGGAATAAAGTGTGCCGACTTAGTCAGTCGGTCCACAATAACCCAAATGGCGTCCTTCCCTCCTTGGGATCGAGGCAGTCCTGACACAAAGTCCATTGTTATATGCTCCCACTTCCACTCCGGAATGTCCAGCGGCTGTAGAAGTCCTGCGGATCTCTGTCTTCTAGCCTTCACTTGTTGGCAAATCAAGCATCTAGCCACAAATCTGGATACATCTTTCTTCATTCCATACCACCAAACGATGGTACGCATATCCCGATACATCTTATTAGCTCCAGGATGTATGGAATACTGTGACTGATGTGCTTCTTGCATCAGCTCATTCCTCAATTCGCCAGATGGTACACACAGCCTTATACCATTCTTCAATGCTCCGTCACTGGCAATAGAGAAACCTTCAAGTATTCCTGCCAACACTTCATCTCTAAGTTTACAAAGCGTCTTGTCTTGAAATTGTGTCTCCTTGATTTTGTCCATCAGACTTGATCGCAATGGCAACTGCATCATGGTTGAATCTGCTCCAGGTACATCAGCTTCTCGCCCCAGTTCCTTCATCTTCTCCTCAGGCAGTACAATCTCCAGACCAAGCTTCTCTATGTCCTCCAACAAGTGCCGCTCCTTGGTCAAAAACATCGCCACTGGGTATCGACTAAGTGCATCTGCAACCACATTAGCCTTACCCGGATGGTACTGCAGGTCGATGTCAAAATCTTTCATCAGTTCCAGCCACCTTCTTCGCCTCATGTTCAGCTCTTTCTGAGTGAAAACATATTTTAGACTTTTGTGATCTGTATATATTTCCACTCTCTCTCCATATAGATAATGCTTCCAAAGCTTCAATACAAAGATGACTGCAGCAAGCTCCAGATCATGTATGGGATAGTTCTTCTCATGGTTCCGTAATTGTCTAGATGCGTAAGCAATCACTTTTCCATTTTGTTGAAGAACGCAACCCAGTCCTTTTCCAGAGACATCACTGTAGATTGAGAAACCACCAGTTCCTGCGGGTAGCGCAAGGATTGGTGCAGTGGTAAGCCTCTTCTTCAGCTCCTCGAATGCAGCCTGGCAATCTTTCGTCCAGATGAACTCTTCATTCTTTCGAGTAAGCTTCGTCATCGGTTCAGCAATTCTGGCAAAATCCTTCACAAACTTCCGGTAATATCCAGCCAAGCCCAAGAAACTTCTGATCTCAGCAACTGAGCTTGGGGTAGACCACTTCTCCACAGCAGCTATCTTCTTAGGATCCACCGAAATTCCTTCTCATGTGACAACATGGCCAAGAAACACCTTGTCTAGAAAGAATTCACATTTGGATAGCTTACCATATAACTTCTCTTTCCTCAAAGTTCCCAGAACTTTCCTGAGGTGCTCCTCATGCTCCTCTTCAGTCTTCGAATATATCAGAATGTCATCGATGAAGACAACGACAAACTGATCTAAGTATTCATGGAAAACCTTGTTCATAAGGTTCATGAATACAGCAGAAGCATTCGTCAGTCCAAATGGCATGACCAAGAATTCAAACTGCCCATACTTGGTGTTGAACGCCGTCTTGGGAATGTCCTCCTTCCTGACCTTGATCTGGTGGTAGCCAGATCTGAGATCAATCTTCGAGAACACCTTGGCTCCACTGAGTTGGTCAAACAAGTCATCGATCCGGGGCAGAGGGTACTTGTTCTTGATTGTGATATTGTTCAGCGCCCGGTAGTCGATGCACATCCTCACAGTTCCGTCCTTCTTGGGTACAAATAAGACAGGTGCTCCCAGGGTGAAGCTCCATCTCGGATAAATCCTAAAGCCTTCAGTTCATTGATCTGATCCTTCATCTCCTTGGCCTCCTTCGGGTTGACTCTGTAGCATCCTTTAGAAATAGGGGAAGAACCAGGGACTAGGTCAATGGTGAACTCTATGTCTCGGTCTGGGGGTAACCCGGGAAGACTATCAGGGAAGACATCCATAAATTCTGCTATGATAGGATGGGGAGGTCCGGATTCTTTTGTGATAGAGGTGTAGATAACACACTCCATATCCTCCGGAGTTCGAGAGATTTCAAACTCCGGTTCTCCAGGTGGGCTGAAAATTACACATCCTCTGTGACAGTCTATCAGCACATGATGCTTACTCAACCAGTCCATCCCTAGGACTACATCATAGTTGGGTAAGGGCATCACAAGCAAAGGTGCTACGAATTGGTGACCTGATATGGTTATAGGGCAATTACTGGTCTCAGTGATGGGTAGGGGTCCTCCACCAGTCATGACTCTACATATCTTCTTGCTAAAGCCCGTATTTATGTGGTGTGCAGAGATGAATTTTGTGGATATGAAACTATGTGATGCTCCCGAATCAAATAAAGCTAAGGCAGGATAGGAATGCACATAAATGAAACCTGCGATGACATCAGCTGTAGGTTCCTGCTCCGGCTCTTGTTCCTCTGCTGCTAGGGCAAAAGCTCGCCCAGTCTTCTGTTGATGCTGCCCAAATTATTGTTGCTGAGTGGGCAGAGGACCTTTTTGAGTTGTTCCAATCCGATGAGCCGCCGAGGGACAGTCCTTCACTTGGTGGGTGGAAGACCCACAGACCAGGCAATGTCCTAGTCTCTTTCTGTAGATGTTTGCTTGATGCCCCGGCCTTTTGCAATAGTCGCAGACAGGGATCTGCCTCTGAGGTGCCCTATCATTGTTCCTTGCCTGCTGGTTCTGCTGCTAGACCTGTAAATGGACCGGATTTGGAGCGGATAGACCTAAATCTGGATCCGTTTAAATTTAGAAAATTTCGATCCAAATCCAATCCATTATCTGCTGGATCATTGATGACACAATCCAAATCCATATCCGATGGATTAATGGATATCCGATCCGTTACCTTGATCCGTTTATAACAAATAATTTGAAAAAAAATCTATCAAAATGACGATTTCATCAAAATTTGAATTACATGATGACCAAAATATTTCTTAAACCAATAATCAAATATAACTAAAATACTAAGTCTCCAACCATACTTAATTGATGTTTTTGGATAAGACTTAAGAGTACAAAAGGAAACCAAATATATGTATCACTGTACCTAGAAAAAACGTTTAGGTATCCTAAATTCCTAATACAACTGTTTAAATTTTAAAATTATAATATATTTAATAATATATTTAATATAATTAATATTTAATTAATGGATTTGGATCATTAATGGATTGGATCAACCTAAATCCATATCCAATCCAACTAATAAATGGATTAATGGATTTGGATCTTTAATGGATTAACGAATCAAATTTTCAATCCAAATTCGTTTAAAAGCCATGGATCTGGACCGGATCAGGATCAAAATCCGGTCTATTTATAGGTCTATCTGCTGCTGATGGTGGGAAGGCCGGTTGTTGTTGTTGTTGGGCCTCTTCTGATTACCCTAGTAGTTGTTAGTTCCAGGATAATCCCTCTTTGAGCGAGCAGGTTGGCTCTTCTCTATATCTTGAGCTCGTTCCAGGATCTTTTCATAGGTCTTAGCACCGCCTGAGATTACATGGGTGCGGATCTCCTCTCTCAGCCCATGTCTAAACCTTTCAGTACGATCTTCAGGGTCAGCTACCAGGTTCTTGGCAAAACGGCTGAGTTGGCCGAATTCTGCCGCATATTCTCCAACAGTCATATTTCCTTGCTTCAGATTCTGAAATTGCCTCTCCATCTTCCGCAACTCTGATGTTGGGAAGAACTTCCTCTTGAACAACCTCTTGAAAGTGTCCCAGTCAATCTGCCTGTCCTGGAGTTGGGATTCATTCCGATACCAGGTGCTTGCTACATTTTGCAGTTGGAGTCCTACTGCTTCAGCCTTGAGGTCTTCTGGAAGTCGAGCGACGCTTAGAAGATGCTCCATACTATCGAGCCATTTATCAGCATAGACGATTCCCTCGGTTTCCTTGAAGGGTCGAGGGTTCTGCTTCTTGAAACTCTCGATATCGCCCACCTTGGCAATATAATTCCCATTAATTTAAATGGCCTTAATATTACATAAATTGTCCTTAGATTTATGTTTACCTTGGCAGGCCTTGGTTCCTGTTGAGCTGCTTCTCCTCTCTCCAGTGCAGCCATTGCCACGCTATGGGCATTCTCTATGCCTTCTCTCATAATTGCCGTCTGCTCGCGATGAGCTTCAGCTTGAGTTCTCTGGGCTTCTAGTACTCCTCTTAGCAGACCAATGAGGTCGGTGGGGTCCACAGGCACCGGTGGGGCAGCTGGAGTGGGCAAAACCACAGGGGGTTGCATCTCCGTCTGGAAAGATGATGGGTCCGCCGTTGTATTATGGGGACGGTCGGCCAGCTGCCGAGGTGTAGGATCCGAACTTGATTGGGGATGTGGGGTATGATAGGGTGAAGATACCCCATCGCCAACAGGATTAGTATTGTCAGTGGCCATTCTCTGAAAGGTTTAGGATATAAACATAAGCAAGGTAGCCTACCAGTCTATAATCAAACAAAAATATTTACTTATAATATATTTCGGTCCTATGTTGTGACAAATTAATGTTCTAGTCTTCTAAATGTCTCTAGATAGGTTTTTCCTAAGTTGTTGATTAGACCTGCATGGGCCACCACTAAAAACATGTCACGACCCGGTCCCAATTACTTAGAACAAATCGGATCATGCCCAGCCTGCACCGTTGATGAGACGGCGGCTGTAAGCTGTAACTTCCATATGCAGGTAATCAATAACTCAAACTAAATTTGCCACAATATTTATTATTCGATAAATTAAAAACTTGTTCAGTACAATGTACAAACATAAACCACCAACTTAAATAACATTGTTTCTAAACAAAACTATCAAACTGAAAATAACATCTAAAAAGAAGCAACATCATCATCAGGTACGCCATCCTCAGGAAGCACAGCAGGGTATAGCTCAGGGTCATAGTAGCTACTAATCAGTAGCTCTGCATCCTCATAAGGACCTAAAAATATAGTCTCCAGTCAGGAGGAAGCAAAGTACAAATTCATGATATTTTAACAATTGAAATTAATAATAGAATTATGCACTTTTAAACAATTTGAAATAAATGATTTTCCAACAGTTAAAATAGTGAGATATGAATAGGTAATGAATATGACCGGATTGGGTTTGTTACAGTAATATCCTAGTGATATGGTATGGCTTATCCCCGTGTGTTTGAGGGGTAAGCTAATACAATCAGTTATGCTAATTGGATGTGGTCATATCCACTACACTACTCCCCCAGTCCCCAATAGTTACAGTAGTTACAGTCAATATTCTGTGTTGTATCGTGATTTAAAATTGCATTAAAACAATTATTAACTAATTGTAATCTACCACAAAAATGTACTTGCCTCAAAATAATATGACTGGATGGGTCGATACGTCGGATTGGAAATTCAGATTCTTCCTTGAGATCCTACATTAGGAAACTTGTCTCAGAAAACTAAAGTTGCTAATGACGCTATTCTAGTTGTAATCTCTAGTTGCGTCCTAGTCAATTTTAGTCTTGATTTAGCTAACACAAACAAAACGCTTATTTATTAATGCGTTGAAATTAAGAAACATCAATTTACATTTAATTTCGAGAAAAATTGTATTTATCGATTTATTTGGAAAAACTTGGTATTTTATAATTATATAAATATAAAACTAAGATTTTTCTTTTTAATGAGAAATACATGAATTTCTATTTTAAATTTACAACTTAATTGCTAAGTGACAAAACATTTATTATTATAATCTTTTTAAAATATAATAAATAATTATCATTTTTATTTCTACGATCCCACGATCAAAATCATCCAGAAAATAAAAGAAAAATAAAATAAAACCTAAGCTATTACAATCTCACAACCAGAATAGGCTTATGCCCTTACAAACCAAATACATGAATTTAAATAAGAAAAGACAGTGTTAGTCTCTAAAAATCCTATAATTAAACTTAATAATAAATTAATAATTTTAAACTAAATTGAATTTATTTTAGGAGTCTCAGATATTGGTCCATTCTTCAAAAATAGCTAATGCCTCAACGTCCGGGCGAAACCGGTTTCGTTTGCAGTTAGCCAGGGCCCATTGACCAATAAGGTTGTCGTCCAATAAATCCAAATATTTTGTATTTTCTGAAAAATCATTTTAAAACTATATAATTAAATTTTTATAGAAATTTCGGCAGCATTCCCTCTATTTCCGGGATAACCCAAAAACTGGGAAAGTGCGCCATGATTTCCTGCAAATAATCCCAAACCAGGGAAACTAAATATTTTCCAACCAAAATATTATTAAACCCGAATCAGCAATACGTTTCCGAAAATTTCAGAAACCCAAATAAACTCGAAAATTCCGATATAACATCAGAACTCTTTTCGAAGAGTTCTCAGAAACCCGAAATCAACAAACCATCCAAATATCACAGAACACTTGATCCAAAAATTTCCGAAACCACAAACGTAGCAGAAACCGAATTTTCCGAAGAAAATCTATGGACCAAAACTCATCATCGACCAAGACAGGGGACGAACTACTGTGATTATCAGAGATTACCCAATTTGACGGAATCCGAAGGGTTGCCTCGGACTCAGAACAGCAAGTCGAGCACGGGAAACGCTGGACAGCGTTCAAATTGGACTCGGATTGCTACGGCGGACAGCGCACAGGTTGGGATCGACACCGGGGAGCGAGCCGAAAGGAACGCTGGGAACAGCAGCGAAAGGTCGGCCGGGAACTCGCGGATGGAGTCGCGCTGGAAACGCGGAAGGTCAGGGAAAAACCTGGTCGGGGCTGCGGGGTTTAGCCGCCAGCAACTAGGGCACGAGGCGGCCTGGAGGGCGCGGGCTGGAGGGTCGCGCAGGGTAGCCGCGCGGATCGGCTGAGGGCGAGCGGCCTCGGGGTGGCTCGGCGCTTGTGATCGCCGCTCGGGGAGGGCCGACGGTCGGAATGGCTCCAGAACTCGGCTAGGGTTTGGGTTAAAGCTTTAGAAAAGGGAAAAATGGTGATGGGAAGATGGAGAAAAGTGGGGAAGGGTTTAAATAGGAGTAAAGAATTTACCATGGGAAAGACCAATGGCCTTGGCCGTTCGCAAGAGGAACGGAGGGGGCTCGGGGTGGTTACGGGAAGGAAAGGGAAAGCCACGTCCGTTCTCGAAAGAGAAACGAAGGGTGGTCGGCTGAGTTGGGGAATGAAGAGTTTTTCTCTTCATAATATAGATGCTGGATATAAAGTTTGGGTTTTAACAAAGTTTTAAGAAGAAAAAAATTAAAACTCATTTATAATGAGTGTTACACAATGAACTAATAGCTCATGGATTTGGGTCTGGGCCAGACAATTTGGGCTTCAAAAAATGACAAAAAATATATTTTACAACTTTAGAAAATATTTTATGGTTCCAATTGGGTTCGGGTCTGGCTGACAAACAAAAATCCAAAAATTTATATTTTTGAAAATAATAATTTTAATCTAAATAACATAATAATAATAATTTAGAAAATTACATATTTCAATAATTTTTCCAGTTTTAATAATTTTCTAAAAATGCAAATTCCTAAATTAACAATTTAGAATTAATTATATTAGCTAATTAAATTATAAAAATAATTTTCTGAAATTACGGGTTTCACAGTAAGCCTTAACTTGATCCCGCCTAGGCCGGCCACGATCCTCCCTTCGATCATGCCGCAGAATCCGTATCACCCGTGCACGGGTCCGTCCACGACCATTTCGTATTTTATTGTCATAGGCTAACCCTTAGCCACAATGCTTTATCGACCAGGTTGGCGTCCGTGCAGCGCGGGTAGCGAGCCCCGTTGCACGTGCCCGTCATACCTGTCGCTAACCATTCCTTTCTCTCTTATCTTTTATTCATGTATTCTTTCATTTCTTTCTTTCTTTCACTTGTTCGTTCGTTCATTGATTCATTTACGTATTCATTCATTCAAGCATTATGCAACTCCCAGTGTGGGAGCCGCCTTGGCGACCCATCGGTCCCATAGTCTTTCAATGTTGCTAAACTCTACTCGGAACGACTATGTTGATAGTCTTCCCATTTTATTGTTGTAAACCATTCATTATTTCATTGTTTGAACGCATAAGGGACTTGAACGTAAGCTTGTGCCTTAGCACGAGCACGGAGCACGGTGCGAGAGTTTCTATATTGCCGAATTCTTTTCCATGTTCTAAACAAGCATACAAGATGGGATTATTCCCTTAGCTAGATGCGTTGAGTCACTTATTAGCATGCGCGGGGTTATCGCCTAGCGATTCTCGTGATAGCGTCTGTATTGTTATGTGTCTAGGCTAAGCAAAGACGGGTTCATCGGAGCCACCCACCTTAGCGATGTTCGCATCGGCCGAGCGATACTCCGAGCGCGCCTTTGATAGTCTAAGTCTAGATTCATCTTTGACGGGCCATTGTAAGTCTTGCATCGATTCGCATCGATACTTCATCGGGTCGACGCAACTCTTCGAGTTGACGGCTCGTTTGAGTCGTTACACTTGCCGTTTGAATCGGCGTTCCGCTAGGGCGGAGCGGGTTATTACATTCTTGGACTTAGTGGATTGACATGCAATTAATGTCACGACCCGCACCAGCTATAAGGGCACGTGTACGTGACAACGCCCAGCCCTCACCGTAAAAACGGCGTGGAACGCTGTAGGTTTTCTACTCTAACAATAGTTTATATATATATATCAAAAACCTGTCGAAAATATGGTCAACTCCGAACGGAGGACAAGCAATGAATATATATGAGTGCTCAATCACAACTCTAAGATGATAAAGTAAAGACTGAAAGATAAAGACAACAAAACGATAAAATATAGCCTGTCAAGTCCAAACACAAATAATATACAAGTCCAAGTCTCTAATACAATCCAAAATGTAATACAGTCTCAAAAGTAACTGGAGACAAGGTCCAGTACAAAAGACTTACTCTAACTAAGCAATAGGTAAAGTCTCGTCAGGCGGAGCTAAGCCCTGCTGGACCAAGGTCTCCAAGTCTAAGCCCACTACGTCGTCCGGACCGTAGTAGGTACTACAATCTCCCTCATCAGCATCTGCAATATTTTGTCAACATATCCAGTCAGGATGGAACGAGTACATATATCTCATAACAGATCTCAAGATAGAATAAAAGCTATAAGACTGTAAATAGAGCATATACAATGAAATTATGGAGTGTACGTAAATGTATCATGGCATGGTAAGCTGTAGAGCTAAAGCTAAAACAAGAAAGTAGAACTAAATCATGGTATGTACACGAATCAAGGTAAGCCATATATCCAATATGTGTGAGTAGTAGTTTCAACTTGTGATCGGCTTGGGTACCTGTCGAGAACTGGCCTGGCAAGTCATAGGTGCGGTATATGACTCACACTGTTCAAGAATGCAAGGGGATATGATCACAGGCATACGCTACTACTCCCCCTACCCCAACTGGTAGAATGGATCCAAACAGGACACGTCACTGCACGGGATTCTAATGAGAAGGTAGCTAACCTTTTCTAGAATCAGTGACCATATATTGAGCAAGAGCTACAAGGAAGCTTGCACAATACATCCCAACCTAAGAAGGAGAAACATCTCTCGTCGGGATCCAGGAATACCAATCCGTGAGAACCATGTGTCAGGAATAAGCATATCAACACTAAGTACATGAATCATAACAGTTATCATAAATTGGGAATAAGTTATCAGAGAATGTACTCGCCTGCAATATGATAAGATATGTCAACCGGATCCAATGCAGTGTCTCGAGGACCTATAGAGAACAAGACGTATCAATACTATGCTTAGGAAGTAAAGTCAAATCAATTTAAATCCTATTAAGTCATTCTAGGTCAAGACAAGTCTAGTTAGGTCAACCTTGGACATGGGAGAACATTGGAAGTCAACCCAATCAAACTAGGTCAAGAGTTGACTTACAGTTGACTTTTGGTCAACGAGTCAGCTCTGGTCAGCTCTTGGTCAACCCTCTCTAATTTAATTTCCTACATTCCCTTTTCCTTATTCTTATTCTCCGTCTCCTTCTTCTTCTTATTCTCCGTCTCCTTCTCCTTATTCTCCGTCTCCTTCTTCTTCTTATTCTTCGTCTCCTTCTTCTTCTTATTCTCCGTCTCCTTCTCCTTATTATTCTCCGTCTCCTTCTCCTTATTCTCCGTCTCCTTCTCCTTATTCTCCGTCTCCTTCTTCTTCTTATTCTCCGTCTCCTTCTCCTTATTATTCTCCGTCTCCTTCTCCTTATTCTCCGTCTCCTTCTTCTTATTCTTCGTCTCCTTCTTCTTATTATTCTCCGTCTCCTTCTCCTTATTCTCCGTCTCCTTCTCCTTATTCTCTGTCTCCTTCTTCTTCTTATTCTCCGTCTCCTTCTCCTTATTCTCCGTCTCCTTCTCCGTATTCTCCGTCTCCTTCTTCTTCTTAACCTTCCTGCTACTGCTGCTCCTAATGCCTAAACTGCTGCTGCTGCTACTGGGCTTATGCTGCTGCTATTTCCTACTGTTGCTGCTGCTCTACTTTCTACTGCTGCTATTTCTTATTCCTTCTTCTTCTACTTCTATTCCTCTCTCCCAACTCTCATTCCCTTCCTCTAAAATCACACACACACATCCATATCTATATATATATATATATATAAACTCACAAACACGCATACCCATCTATATATATATATATAGACACTCACACACATCTATATATATATAATACTTACACACATATCTATACATATAAATACATACACACACACACATATATAGAAATATATATATACCTCTCTAAAAAGGAAAACCCCTAATAAATCCTTAAACTAGGTTTTAGGAAAACCTATAATAGCTATGGTCAAATGGTGGAGAATGAGCTCCTCTTCATTTATTGTGAAGAAATAAATGAAATAGAGAATAAATGAGGGATTTAATGCATTACCTGGAATTGGTTTTGCTTGGAGGAGAAAGAGCTTGGAAAAGAAAGAAATGGAGAGGGAGAGTGATTACTTAGGAGTGAAGAAAAGAGAGGGGGGTTTTGCTCCTATCATGGCCGGCCAAGGGGAGGTTTATTGGGTTTGGGTGGAGATCCAATAAGCCTCCAAACCCATTAGACTTAGTTTGGTTCGGTTTGAATTCGGTTTAATTCTAATTAACTAATTAAGCCTCTAAAATGACTAATTAAGCCATAGAAGTAGGGTTTATGGTTTCTAGCCTAGTTAGGATGGTATGTGGGCCAAGTCCAGCTAGTATGTGGGTCCCACTAGGGTTCAGACTACCCGGGTCTCCAACTTAAGTCCGAATTAGGTAAAATTCAAACTAAATCAAACAAATCCCTAAAAATCATATAAAATCAAATAAAATTCCTAAAAATTATAAAACTTAGAAAATGACGAAAATATCCCTAATTCGAAAACTGGGGGTGACAAATCTACCCTCCTTAAAAAATTTCGTCCTCGAAATTTAATGAGAACTAACACAGCAATCATGAACAGAACAAGGAAGAAAAAGAAAGAATTTTACCTCAAGGCTCGAAGAGATATGGGAATCGCTCCAGCATGTCATCCTTCCTCTCCCAGGTGGACTCACCTGGAGAGTGGCGTCTCCATACAACGCGAACCAAGGGAATAACCTGGTTCCGGAGCACCTTCTCTCTTCGGTCCAAGATCTCAACCGGCTTCTCTGGATGCTGAGTGTCGGTCCCACCTCGATCTCGGAGTGGTCTAAGACGTGACTGGGATCGGCCACGTACCATCTCAGCTGCGATACGTGGAACACACTGTGCACTCCCTCTAGCGCGGGCGGTAACTCCAATCGGTAAGCCACTGCACCGACCCTGCCCAAGATACGGAATGGTCCGATGTATCGTGGACTAAGCTTCCCGCCGCCACCAAAATGAATCGTGCCACGCATTGGAGAAATTCGCAGAAAGACAAGATCATCAACCTAGAACAAAACACAAGACTTAGAGCTTGATCTAAAACAATCACAATCAGACTCAAATACTAGAAAAATCTAGATTATACCTCAAACTCCAATGGCCTCCGATGGCTATCGGCCCAATGCCGCTTCCTATCCTGCGCCACCCGAAGTCTATCTCTGATAATCCTGACCTTCTCTGCAGCATCCACTACCATCTCAGGGCCAAGCAAAACCCTCTTGCCGATATCATCCCAAGACAAGGGAGTACGGCACCTCCATCCGTATAGAGCCTCGAAAGGTGACATCTCTATACTGGCTTGGTAGCTGTTGTTGTAAGCAAACTCTACCAAGTGAAGGTAGTCCTCCCAAGATCCCCCGAAGTCCAAGACACAGGTACACAGCATATCCTCGAGGATCTGAATCGTCCTCTCCGACTGCCCATCTGTCTGGGGGTGGGATGCGGTACTGAACTTGAGCGATGTGCCCAAGCTAAGCTGCAAACTCCTCCAGAAGTGGAAAGTGAATCGACTGTCCCGATCCGAGACTATACTCACTGGAACCCCGACCTCTCCGTCGACAAACCCATCTTGAAAGGCAAAAAGTGGGCCGATTTGGTCAATCGATCAACAATGACCCAAATCGCATCATTCCCTCCTGGAGAGCACGGAAGCCCAGATACAAAGTCTATAGTGATATGCTCCCACTTCCACTCAGGAATGGGTAGTGGCTGGAGCAATCCACCGGGTCTCTGCCTCCCGGCCTTCACCTGCTAGCACACCAAGCATCTAGAAACGAACTGAGCCACCTCACGTTTCATGCCATACCACCAAACATGATGTCTCAAGTCTCTATACATCTTGTTGGCTCCGGGATGCATAGAGTACTGAGAACGGTGCGCCTCCTGAAGAACCTCCTCCCAAAGTCCTCCGTTCGGCACGCACAATCTGGTACCATGCCTCAACGACCCATCCCCTGCTATAGAGAACTCATCCAATAGTCCTGCCTGGACCTGCTCCCTGATGACTCTCAGAGCCTCATCCACAAACTGAGCTGCCCTGACTCTGTCCATCAGCTCCGACTGCACCTGGAGACCCCACATCTGCGCCTCGAACCCAGGAACTATCACCTCTATGCCCAAGCTCTCCAGATCTGCCTGAAGGTGACGATCCATCGTCAAACACATGGCTACGGGATACCTGCTCAAAGCATCCGCGACCACGTTGGCCTTCCCCGGATGGTACTGTAAGGTATATCAAAATTCTTCATCAGCTCTAACCATCGCCTCTGTCTCATATTCAACTCCTTCTGGGTAAACACGTACTTCAAGCTCTTGTGATCTGTATAGATCTCAACTCGCTCTCCGTACAGATAGTGCTTCCACAGCTTCAAAGCAAAGATGACCGCTGCCAACTCCAGATCGTGGGTAGGGTAATTCCTCTCATGAGGATGTAACTGCCTAGATGCATAGGCAATTACCTTCCTGTGCTGCTGAAGCACACAACCCAAACCCCGTCCTGAAGCATCACTGTAGATCGTATAACCACCAGATCCAGATGGCAGCGTCAAGATAGGAGTTGTAGTCAACCTCGCCTTCAGCTCCTCGAAGGCGGCCTGGCACTCCTCGGACCAAACAAACTCCTCGTCCTTCTTGGTAAGGCGGGTCATCGGCTGGGCAATCCTGGAAAAGTCCTGTACGAACCTCCGGTAGTAACCTGCCAGACCCAGAAAACTCCGAACCTCTGCTACTGAGCTCGGCGTAGACCAGGACTCCACTGCAGTAATCTTCCTCGGATCCACTGAAATCCCCTCGCCAGAGACAACATGGCCTAGGAACTACATGCGATCCAAGAAGAACTCGTACTTGGACAGCTTTCCATACAGCTGCTCCCTCCTGAGAGTATCCAACACAATCCTCCGGTGCTCCTCGTGCTCCTCTGGTGTCTTCGAATAGATGAGAATGTCATCAATGAAGACCACCACGAACTTGTCAAGGTACTGATGAAATACCTTGTTCATCAAGTTCATGAATACCGCCGGGGCGTTGGTCAACCCAAACGGCATGACGGTATACTCATACTGGCCATAGCGGGTCCGAAAGGCAGTCTTCGGAATGTCATCCCGCTTTACCTTCAGCTGATGGTACCCGGTACGCAAGTCAATCTTCGAGAACACCCTCGCCCCGCTCAACTGGTCGAACAAGTCATCAATCCTTGGCAAAGGATACTTGTTCTTGATGGTAAGGTTGTTGAGCGCCCTGTAATCAATGCACAGATGTACCGTACCATCCTTTTTGGGGACGAAAAGAACTGGCACGCCCCAAGGTGAAGAACTAGATCGAATAAAGCCCTTGTCCTCCAGCTCGTCGACCTGTCTCTTCAGCTCCGCTAACTCACTGTTGTTGATTCTATAGACGTGCTGGAAGATAGGCTCAGCGCTCGACACTAGGTCTATAGAAAACTCAACATCACGATCTGGCGGCATCCCGGGCAGCTCCTCGGGAAAGACATCCAAGAACTCAGCAATGAGTGGATGTGGCAACACCGGCCCCGCCAACAACGCTCCGTAGAATCCATCTCCCTGCTCCGCTGCACCCCTGGTGAACTCATACTCCGGCTCTTCTGGCAGCCTAAACAGAATCCTGCCCCCTCTGCAGTCGATGCTGGCGTGGTGCATGCTCAACCAGTCCATACCGAGTACCACATCGTAACTCGGAAGTGACATTACGAGCAAACACGCACTCAGCTCCCGGCCTCTCAAAGAAACTCTCCGCCCCTTGCAAACATTATTAACTATGATGATGCCATTCCCAGTCATAATCTTGCAAGTCCTACCAAGATATTCAGCAAAAATATTGTGCCTAAGGGCAAAAGAAACAGACACAAAACTGTGCGTAGCACCAGAATCAAATAAGGCCAAAGCTGGAAAAGAATTAAGCAAAATAGAACCTGCGACAACATCCGCAATAGGCTTCATCTTCTCAGCTGTAAGAGCAAAGGCTCTACCCAGACTGCCCCTCTACTGGCGGTGCTGAACAAACTGCTGTTGCTGGGTCGGAAGTGGACCCCGCTGCTGAACTACCGGCACACTAGCTGGTGCCCTCTGAACAGGTGCCCTCTGAGCTGCTCCAGCTGTACGGAAGTTCTTGGGACACTCCCGCATCTGATGCCCAACGGCACCACAAAAGAGACACAAACCCAGCCTCCTCCTGCAGAACTCAAAGAGGTGACCGGGCTTCTTGCAGAAGTGGCATGGTGGATCGTCCTGCCCCGGACGCTGCTGAACCCTCTGGACAGATGATCTGGCCTGTCCCTGCTGCTGATGATGCTGGAAAGACTGATGCTGAAGCTGAGGGCGCTTAGCATCCCCCGCGCTGCTACTGGCCCCCGAAAATAAATCACGACCCCTCTTCGGCTTCAAGCCCCACTCCCTCTCCACCTTCCGAGCCTCCGTATAAACCTCTACATATGTCGCATAGAAGGAAGGGATCAGGATCTTGATATCCCATGTCAATCCCTCCTAGAAGCGCTCTGCTCGGATCACCGGGTTGCTCACCATGTACTCGGCGTATCGGCTCAGCCGGCCGAACTCCGTCACATACTCCTCCACAGTCATCCCGCCCTGCTGCAGGTTCTGGAACTGCCGCACTAGGCCGATCTTGTCTGTGGGGTAAAAGAACTTCTCTCTGAATAGGGCCCGAAACTCAGCCCAAGTGTGGCCCTCTCCTGCAAGAGCCGGCTCGTTCCGGAACCATGTCCGGGCAACATCTAACAACTGCAAGCCAACCGCCTCGACCTTCAGGTTGTCTGCCAGGCGGGAGGCCCTCATCTGGTGCTCGATATCCTCGAGCCAGTCATCAGCATAAATAATGCCCTCGGTCCCCTTGAAATCCCTCGGACCCAGCTTCTTGAAAGCCTGGATATTCCCGAGCTTATGCTGCTGCTGCTGCACCTCCCTCTGTAGAGCCCTACGCTCCACTGCCGCCATAGCCAACCTGTGTGCTTCCTCCATACCCTGGCGCATGGCCTATGTCTGCCTCAACTGAGCCTCGTGCTGGGCCCACTGGGACTCCAGCACCTGGTAAAAGAACGCGAGCATCTGCCCCATGTCTGTGGGCAGAGAAGGCAACTGAGGAATAGCTCCCACCATCACCGGAGGAGTCCCCTGCTGAGGAGGAAGAACGCCCCCGGCAGCTCCCGCCATAGCCCCCGGCACTGCAGGAAGAGCACCCGCAATGGCCCCAGGGACGGTCATCGAGAGCACTGGAGGAGTACCCCCGACAGCCCCAATAGAAGTCCCATCTGCAGGAGAAGTAACCGGAGCCTGTCCGCCAGAGATAGCGGACCTCTCCGTCTCCCCGTGCTCCTCACCGGGAGAATGAGTCATAACCATCATGGAGACAGATTGAAAAGAAGATATCAATTTGGCACATGAAGGACAATATCAAAGAAGGACAGCTAGAATGCAGTAAATCAATATCAAAGACGGTAAGCAAGATAAGCAAGGAAAGATCCTACTGTGATTGAGTACTCTTAGCCTACTACCTCCTATATGTAACAGAGGCTCGTAGTCAACACTCTAAGACGAGTGCCGCTATGACATCGTACTAATTGCGACTTCAGGACCTGCGTGGGCCACCACTAAAATGTGTCACGACCTGCACCCGCTATAAGGGCACGTGTACGTGACAACGCCCAACCCTCACCGTAAAAACGGCGTGGAACACTGTAGGTTTTCTACTCTAACAATAGTTTATATATATATCAAAAACCTGTCGAGAATATGGTCAACTCCGAACGGAGGACAAGCAATGAATATATATGAGTGCTCAATCACAACTCTAAGATGATAAAGTAAAGACTGAAAGATAAAGACAACAAGACGATAAAATATAACCTGTCAATTCCAAACACAAATAATATACAAGTCCAAGTCTCTAATACAATCCAAAATGTAATACAGTCTCAAAAGTAACTGGAGACAAGGTCCAGTACAAAAGACCTACTCTAACTAAGCAATAGGTAAAGTCTCGTCAGGCGGAGCTAAGCCCTGCTGGACCAAGGTCTCCAAGTCTAAGCCCACTACGTCGTCCGGACCGTAGTAGGTACTGCAATCCCCCTCATCAGCATCTGTAATATTTTGTCAACATATCCAGTCAGGATGGAACGAGTACATATATCTCATAACAGATCTCAAGATAGAATAAAAGCTATAAGACTGTAAATAGAGCATATACAATGAAATCATGGAGTGTACATAAATGTATCATGGCATGGTAAGCTGTAGAGCTAAAGCTAGAACAAGAAAGTAGAACTAAATCATGGTATGTACACGAATCAAGGTAAGCCATATATCCAATGTGTATGAGTAGTAGTTTCAACTTGTGATCGGCTTGGGTACCTGTCGAGAACTGGCCTGGCAAGTCATAGGTGCAGTATATGACTCACACTGTTCGAGAATACAAGGGGATATGATCACAGGCATATGCTACTACTCCCCCTACCCCAACTGGTAGAATGGATCCAAACAGGACACGTTACTGCACGGGATTCTAATGAGAAGGTAGCTAACCTTTTCTAGAATCAGTGACCATATATTGAGCAAGAGCTACAAGGGAGCTTGCACAATACATCCCAACCTAATAAGGAGAAACATCTCTCGTCGGGATCCAGGAATACCAATCCGTGAGAACCATGTGTCAGGAATAAGCATATCAACACTAAGTACATGAATCATAACAGTTATCATAAATTGGGAATAAGTTATCAGAGAATGTACTCGCCTACAATATGATAAGATATGTCAACCGGATCCAATGCAGTGTCTCGAGGACCTATAGAGAACAAGACGTATCAATACTATGCTTAGGAAGTAAAGTCAAATCAATTTAAATCCTATTAAGTCATTCTAGGTCAAGACAAGTCTAGTTAGGTCAACCTTGGACATGGAAGAACATTGGAAGTCAATCCAATCAAACTAGGTCAAGAGCTGACTTACAGTTGACTTTTGGTCAATGGGTCAGCTCTGGTCAGCTCTAGGTCAACCCTCTCTAATTTGATTTCCTACATTCCCTTCCCCTTATTCTTATTCTCCGTCTCCTTCTTCTTCTTATTCTCCGTCTCCTTCTTCTTCTTATTCTCCGTCTCCTTCTCCTTATTGTTCTCCGTCTCCTTCTCCTTATTCTCCGTCTCCTTCTCCTTATTCTCGGTCTCCTTCTTCTTCTTATTCTCCGTCTCCTTCTCCTTATTATTCTCCGTCTCCTTCTCCTTATTTTCCGTCTCCTTCTCCTTATTCTCCGTCTCCTTCTTCTTATTATTCTCCGTCTCCTTCTCCTTATTCTCCGTCTCCTTCTCCTTATTCTCCGTCTCCTTCTTCTTCTTATTCTCCGTCTCCTTCTCCTTATTCTCCGTCTCCTTCTTCTTCTTAACCTTCCTGCTCCTGCTGCTCCTAATGCCTAAACTGCTGCTGCTGCTACTGGGCTTATGCTGCTGCTATTTCCTACTGCTGCTGCTGCTCTACTTTCTACTGCTGCTATTTCTTATTCCTTCTTCTTCTACTTCTATTCCTCTCTCCCAACTCTCATTCCTTTCCTCTAAAATCACACACACACATCCATATCTATATATATATATATATAAACTCACAAACATGTATACCCATCTACATATATATATATAGACACTCACACACATCTATATATATAATACTTACACACATATCTATATACATATAAATACATACATACACACACACACACATATATAGAAATATATATATACCTCTCTAAAAAGGAAAACCCCTAATAAATCCTTAAACTAGGTTTTAGGAAAACCTATAATAGTTATGGTCAAATGGTGGAGAATGAGCTCCTCTTCATTTATTGTGAAAAAATAAATGAAATAGAGAATAAATGAGGGATTTAATGCATTACCTGGAATTGGTTTTGCTTGGAGGAGAAAGAGCTTGGAAAAGAAAGAAATGGAGAAGGAGAGTGATTACTTAGGAGTGAAGAAAAGAGAGGGGGTTTTGCTCCTATCATGGCCGGCCAAGGGGAGGTTTATTGGGTTTGCGTGGAGATCCAATAAGCCTCCAAACCCGTTAGACTTAGTTTGGTTCGGTTTGAATTCGGTTTAATTCTAATTAACTAATTAAGCCTCTAAAATGACTAATTAAGCCATGAAAGTAGGGTTTATGGTTTCTAGCCAAGTTAGGATGATATTGGGCCAAGCCCAGCTAGTATGTGGGTCCCACTAGGGTCCAGACTACCCGGGTCTCCAACTTAAGTCCGAATTGGGTAAAATTCAAACTAAATCAAACAAATCCCTAAAAATCATATAAAATCCAATAAAATTCCTAAAAATTATAAAACTTGGAAAATGACAAAAATACCCCTAATTCAAAAACTGGGGGTGACAATTAACTTGGTATCGTTCGATTTGAATGAATTCGAGGCAAGGAATAAGTTTACGGGACAGAGTAGAAAAGAAGGGGCCGAATCACCCACCGATTACTTTGCTTCGTGCAGGTCGTCGAAGCGCTACGCAACGTCAATCCTTAGTTACGCGAGCTCCTGCAATGGCACCAACACTTTGTTAGATTTCCTTCTTTAACCCTTGCATCAAAATTTGTAATTGCATCCATGAAAACGATGCGAAAGCACTTCAATCAAGCCCAGCGGCAAAGCTCCAAGAAAACCATACAGCGGTTCGGTCCTGTCGAAGGGACTCTTATAGAGAGCTCAATCGCCGAGATGCAGCCCACTGTATCTAGGACTTATTCCAACAGAAGTCGTTCCATTAGTTGGATCGATTCTCTTAACTTCCGTCCAAATCGATTTGAATCGATGCCGCAAGGCGTTATCGTTTACCAAGCTTAGCGATCGAGTCAGATCGCCATCTAAGTTCCCGGCTGATCTGACTCGGCGCAAGCATATTATGAAGTTTCGTCGCCTATCGAAAGCGGGGCGCTACATAATATACCACTAAGAAAAAGTTTCGCCCCGAAACTTAAGAACAAGGGTCTGACCTTAATTTAGACGAACAATGCAGGGTACTTCTCTTTCATCTCCGCCTCCATCTCCCACGTCGACTCCTCGACTGTATGGTTCCGCCAAAGCACGCGGACCAAGGACATCGACCGATTTTGTAGCACCTTCTCCTTGCGGTCCAAAATTTGAATAGGCTCCTCCGAGTAAGACAAGTCAGTACGTAGCTCCAACTGATCAAATCTACCCACATGACTTGGATCGTGCACGTATTTTCGAAGTTGTCAAACGTGGAAAATATCGTGCACATCAGCTAAGGCAGGAGGTAGTGCGATCCGATAAGCAACCATCGCAATTCGCTCAATAATCTCGAAGGGGCCTACAAATCTCGGGCTCAACTTGCCTTTAACGCCGAACCGCATCACACCGCGCATGGGTGTTACTTTCAGAAACACATGGTCCCCGACCAAGAACTCTAGCGGTCGTCGACGAAGATCTGCGTAGCTCTTTTGTCGACTTTGTGCGATGTGGAGTCTATCTCGAATCAAGCGGACCTTTTCGACGGCATGCTCCACCAGTTTCGTTCCAAGCACTTGTCGCTCTCCGACTTCATCCCAGCATATCGGCGAACGACACTTCCGCCCGTAGGGTGCTTCGTATGGAGCCATCTGAATGCTCGACTGATAACTGTTGTTATACGCAAACTCCGTAAGCGACAAATACGTATCCCAACTAGCCTTTAGGTCGATCGCACACAGACGCAGCATATCTTCTAGGATTTGATTTACCCTCTCCGTCTGACCGTCTGTTTGGGGATGGTACGCCGAACTAAAGTTCAGTTTGGTCCCCATCGCCGCTTGGAGGCTCGTCCAGAAACGCGATAGGAATCGCCCGTCTCTGTCCGAAATTATTGAGGTCGGTACCCCGTGCAGTCGAACAATCTCATCGACGTAGATTTGCGCTAACCGATCGATGCTCTATCCTACTTTAATTGCGATAAAGTGAGCCGACTTGGTCAATCTATCAACAATGACCCAAATCGTATCATTCTTCCGCAGCGTCTTCGAAAATCCTACAATAAAATCCATCGAGATGTTGTCCCACTTTCACTCAGGAATGGCGATGTTCTACAGCTCTCCGCCTGGCCTTTGGTGTTTTGCCTTCACCTACTGACACGCCATGCATTGTGATACGAACGTAGCCACATCTTTCTTCATGTCGTACCACCAAAAGTTTGTGCGCAAGTCCTTGTACATCTTGGTGCTTTCAGGATGTAACGAGTACTTCACATAATGCGCCTCCGTCAGAATTTCTCTTCTGAGTTCGACAGTTTCAGGAATGCAGAGCCTTCCCTTTAATCGCATCGTCCCGTCTCCATCTTCCGCAAAGTCAGTCGCCCTTCCTGTTAAAATCAGCTCGCGTATTTTCTTCAGGAATGAGCTGTCCTCCTGTGCGGTCTTTATCTTGCTAAGCAGGCTCGATCCTAACTTCAACTGAGCTAGGTGCAGGTGTCGATACTCAATTCCGAGTTCGATACTCATCGCTTCAAGGTCTCGCCGTATCTCCTTGTTTATGGCCAATATTCCCATAAATATTCTGCTAAGTGCGTCGGCCACTACATTTTCCTTGCCCGACGTATACTCGATCGTTAGCTCACAATCTTTTATGAGTTCGAGCCAACGTCGCTGTCGTAGGTTGAGTTTCCGTTGCGTAAATAAGTATTTCAGGCTTTTGTGATCTGTGTAGATTCTGCATGCCACACCATAGAGGTAGTGCCGCCATAACTTCAACGCAAAGTCGATCGCCGCCAATTCTAGGTCGTACGTCGGGTAATTTTTCTTGTGCTGCTTCAACTGCCGTGAAGCATAGGAGATGACTTTGTCTCTCTGTATGAGTACGCACCCGAGGCCAGTTCCCAACGCGTCGTTGAATATCTGAAAGCCTTCTGGACCGTCTGGAAGTGCAAGAATTGGAGCTGAGACGAGCCGTTGCTTCAACTCTTGAAAGCTGGATTCACAGTCGTCGCTCTATTCAAATACTACTCCCTTCTGGATGAGGCGAGTCAGAGGCGACGCTAGTTTTGAAAAGCTTCGTACGAACCTACGGTAGCAGCCCGCTAAGCCAAGGAAACTCCGAATGTCGCTTGCCGAGGCAGGTCGTTTCTAATCCACCATCGCATCAATCTTTTTTGGGTCCACCGCGACACCTTCAGCAGAGATTACATGTTCGAGGAATGTCACGCTACTCATCCAGAACTCGTACTTACTATGCTTGGCGTATAATTTGTTTTCACGCAGAATCTGTAGTACCGTCTTCAAATGTTCTGCATGTTCTTCTCGATTCCTTGAGTAGACTAGGATATCTTTGATGAACACGACTACAAATTTATCGATTTGAGGTCGGAAGACTCGGTTCATCAGATCAATGAACACGGCTGGGGCATTCGTCAAACCGAACAGCATGACTAAGAATTCGTAATGACCATATCGAGTGCGGAAGGCAGACTTCGATACGTCGTCGGACTTGATCTTCAATTGATGATAGCCTGAACGAAGATCAATTTTTGAAAATACTGACGTGCCTTATAGTTGGTCAAACAAGTCGTCGATTCGTGGCAAAGGATACTTGTTCCGCACGATCGCCTTGTTGAGTTCACGATAGTTGATGCATAGCCGCATCGACCCATCCTTCTTCTTCACGAACAATACGGGAGCTCCCCACGGAGAGACGCTAGGGCGAATAAATCTGCGGTCTAGCAACTCTTGTAATTGCATCTTCAGCTCCTTCAGTTCTGCTGGAGCCATTCGGTAAGGCGCCTTGGATATCGGCCGTGTATCCGGAAAGGTGTCGATGCTGAATTCTATTTCTCGATCCGACGGCATCCCGGGCATCTCGTCAGGAAAAACATCGGGAAAATCTGCCACAACATCAGTCTGTATTGTGTTTGTATTATCCTTCCGCGTATCTCGGACTGATGCCAAGTATCCCGCGCAGCCGGAACGCAGCATACGCCTCGCCGAGATTGCCGACACCGTTATTGCCGTTTTCGAGACCGTACCGCACGAATATGAGAACTCTGTCTCGCCAGGAAGACGAAACACCACTCTCTTCTCCGCGCACTCGATCGTTGCACGACAAGCGCCCAACCAATCCATGCCCAGGATTATTGTAGTGCCCCGACCCGCAAGATGCCTTATGATGGATGGTTGATTCGATGAAGCCTTGTTGGACTTGGGATTATGCGAAGGATCGCTTGGAAGACTATGCGATCGTGGCGGAAATCGTCCTATGAATGTGAGTAGTGTTGAACCCTTCAAAGATCCTTTAGCTTCACGCTTAAAATAAGGATAGTATGCTATGTTTCTTGTTGAATTGCTCAATAACACCTTGTATGGAATTTGGAAAGATAATGAAAGATAATAATCACATGAACGTAAACTGTTGTGGCTAAGTGAATTGTATGCTTGTACGCTGTTACGATGAATTACATGACAGGTGAAGGCAAAGTCCCAAATACTTGGGCAGTGAGTATATCGAGCTTTGGCTCAATGAATAGATGGCAAAACAGATGTTAAGACCCAAGAACTGGGCAGTGAGTATGCTTGAATTGCATTCAAATGAATGAATGCTAAACATATGTTAAGTCCCAGGAACTGGGCGGTAAGTACATTGAGTTGGTTGGAAAGAGGTATGATATCAAAGATGTGGCAAGGAGATTTGAAAACAACATTCTATTATCCTGTGCCGATGTAGAATGTTGGTTTCACTAAGACCCTGGATGGGCAGATGATAATATGAGCGTTGGCTCAAGGCTAGATGGCTAGATGGCAATATGAATGAGAATGATGGTTTTGCTTAGTTTTCCTTATCATGCATTATATGTTTTCTTCTTAGATAAGTTGCATATAGTTGCATGGTCATGGACAACTTGTCGACAAGGTGGTTTCTCGAACGGTATTCCTGGGCCATGGAACCCGGTTCGTCCTAGGGGAAACCAATGCCGAAGTAGTGGCAGTGCTGAAGTAGTAGCACGGTATACAGGACTTGCAGTGGGGCTAGCTACCTGCGCTGACAAGGGCGCTGTATACCTGTAAGACGGTCCAGGATGGCGTATCGCCAGTGACCTTCATATAGATAGGTCGGGTGCTAATGATGTCTTATGCAGGCAGAGTAAGTTATTACTCAAATACAGGGAAGGATGTCGGCTGTTGGTAAGAATCACCTGAACGGTGATATTCATATTGAATCATGATATTGTTTCTAACAATGTCTTGTGCAGGCAGAATAAGTATTATAAATGTACAGGGATGGCTACACGACCGTGGGTAAGAATCACCAAAGGGTGATAACAGTATGCTTTTAATTATGTTGGCTATGAGATTTGCATGCTTTACTTCTTGTCGGCTATAACATGAAATTGACCCTAAGGCAACGAGAAAGACCACTGTTAATAATGTTCTGTAACATGATTACTTAGTGCTGTCTTCTTAGGTGAGTTGGGCCAGCACCGCTCGCCAGTACATTGATGATGTACTGACCCACGTTGTGGGCAATATTACAGGTGTTTGCTTGGAGGAAATCCTGTGAATCAGTGCTTGGCATCGATGAATCGGATGGGTGTACAGAAGCTCTTCTTTCAAGACGATGTCTTCTGCTATACGGGACATAATGTATGGAACAGTGGAACTCAGATGTACCAGTGAGATTGTAGCCAAATTGGCAAGTCATTGTAAAGAAGTCGTTACATTCATTTGTAGCCTAAAGGGCAAGTGTATACATTCAGTTGGCTACTCAATAGTCTTGTATTCAGTTGTAAACTCTGTATTCCGCTGCAAGTCTTGTAATCCATTTTAAACATCAATAAAGAGATACATTTCTATATAAATTGTGTGACTTCAATTTATCTGCTTGGTTCCGCTGCATTGTCGATGTTTTCTGAGAACTACCAGTAACTGTAATGGTTTTGCCTTGTACAAGTACAATCTAGACTTGTACGGCATCACGCCCAGTGGCTAGTTTTCGATCCTCCGGGATCGGGGCGTGACATAATGGTATCAGAGCACGGCTTTACGTCCTTTGATTCCTATTCGATTTGTTTCGAATCAATGTTGCTACTAAGATGATTCTAAGCTGCTTCCGCGATGATTCAAAGATTGCTTCCGCGATTATTCAAAGTTGCTTCCGCGGTGAATCAAAGTTGCTTCCGCGAATACTCAAAGTTGCTTCCGCGATGAAATCAAAGTTGCCTCTATGATGATTCATAGTGCTTCTGCGATTGTTCTGTGTTGCTTCCAAACTATTCTATGTTGTTCCCTTAACTGAAAGTCCGTTGATCATTCTAACCTCTCACTGGGTGTTCCATACAATAAGTCTAAATATGTGGGCTGTGATAGGTATGCTTAGTTGAATTTCTAAAAGATACCAAAAAGAATAACAATGATGCGATGCGTAAGTTTGTGATGTATGCTGGATGTCTTATGTGTGGGATTCTTTGAATCGATTATTATGCAGCAATCGACAGTGGGTGATGGCATGGTATGTTGGAACAGAATGTGCATGGATTTCAGTGAATGGGAATCGATAGAATCTTGAGTCGATATTTGTGGTCAGCATAACCACTGCAGGATGGATTGTCCATATTGGACGTTAGTTCGATGAGAGAGAATATTGTGTTGGGAATGGCTTGAGCTTTGGGTGGTATATTACATATACCCTTGTCGTGATAAGATGTCCCTTGACCCTTGATGTGTCTATGATCTTGTGATTGCTTTACCTATAAGGTAGTGGGTGGTATCGAATCGTAGCTGAGCTTACGATTGATACATGTCGGCTAGGTGTGTTCCTTGATTGTTAAGTTGGATGACCCATTGTGAGATTTTGATGTGTTCAGATGAACCATCGCAAGACCTTGTCGGTTAGCATTATGTTGGGTAATAAGAGAATTGAGAATATGAAATGATGCCTTGGTTGGGAAAGAAAAGAATTTCAGATTCAGGCGAGTACTTGAATCAGTTGGGTAGAAGGATTGTAGGCTTGGTAACGATAGTGTGGTGTTGCTATCGAAAGATTTTGTGGGAATAACTATGGACCGAATATTGAACGATGTTGGAATTGAGTGAAAGAAATTACATGTTGGATATCGATAGAACTGATGGTAATGTTAGACGCTTATCGGGATGTTGCGAATGATTTAGAAGATGCAGAGAGTTGCATCGACTGCCGAAAAGATTGAGAATGGGATTGAGGAATAGATGATCTTAGCACGTGGTGCAGTGTGCTTGAGAGAAATTGATGTCCCGAATTAACAAGTTATGACCCTTGACTATTTTGAGGCATAGAGAATGAGTACTTGTTCCTTGATGCATGAAAGAGTAGATGTTCCTTATGAGAGTC
The DNA here is from genome assembly GCA_029216955.1 of Iris pallida. NCBI lineage: Eukaryota > Viridiplantae > Streptophyta > Magnoliopsida > Asparagales > Iridaceae > Iris > Iris pallida. Next base: position 6,498,868 of record JANAVB010041816.1, on the reverse strand, counting down.
GAATGACTGGGATACAAATAAGTATCGAGGTGCAGCGATATGTAATAGACCCTGTCAATAGATGTTGTTGTCGCATGAATAGCAAGTTTGGTAGAATATAGAATTGTTGGATTATGACTTAGCCGATGAGTTATGTCATGTCCACTAAGATGACCGATATATGATGCGAGATGATTGGTGCCATAGAGATTGGATCGATACATGAATAGTAAATCTTCTTATGGAATCATAAGGAGATGATACAAAACTAATATTGATGGTTAACGTGAATTGCTAAGAGATGTCCGTGTTGGTGTTAGAAAATTTATAAGTGATGCCTCGGAAGAAATATGATTATAGTTGCCTGATTTTTTGTTGGTTAAAAGAGTACGGACCGTATCGAGGATCTAAGAATGTGGGAAACGATTATGTCGCGAAGAGACCGTAAGAAAGAGATCATAAGTGATAAAGTATTGAGATAACAATGTCGGATGATGATTCAGAATAGTTGATCCGATTGAATAGACATATGAGTACGATATGAGGATGCAAGTCGGATTGAACAAGTGATGCTATGTCTATGCAAATGGAAATTGAAAGTTGAATATCCTATTGAGGAGTTTTATATGATAGCTTCGAGATTGACCCATAGAATTGTGGGATAGAATTGTTGGATAGAATTGTCGGATAGATTTGGTCGGTTGCGGATAAGTCTAGAATGAGACTTCGTTGGGTATGACTCGAGTATGAGTACGGGTAGAAAGACTTGACCCTAGATTATTGGCTAGTTGCCTAGATTGTCGGTTGGTTGCCTAGATTGTTGGCTGGTTGCCTAGAGTGTCGGTTTGTTGCCTAGATTGTTGGTTGCTTGCTTAAGTTGTCCGTGTTGGGTATAAGTTCATAAGATTGGGGTGGCGTTCCATGTCCCTAAGTTGGTCAGACCATAGAGTTGCCCTATGTTGAGAATTGGTTGCCTCTAAGATAAGAGATAAGTATGTCCCTGATAGCTACTCATCTCATATGGGTTAGCTGAATGTCTGGTTTAGCTTAGATTAGCTGACCGTAGAGACTTGATTGTATGCTAAGTTGACTATTGGAAAACCGTAGGATGTCCCTATTGGTGTTACGTGAGTATAGTTGGAATGGATAAAATGTGTTGGAAGGTAGGCTTTGGAATTGAATAGATGTTGGGAATTGTTAGAACTGGTTGGATTGGTTGATTAATATTGAGCTGCGAAAATTGTTGGTAGTGCTTTGAGATAGTTGGAATAATTTCATTGACCGGATCAAGATTGAGGATAAGTGTAATGACGGAATTGGATAGTGCATGTAGCCGAGATCGGCGAATGTGAATATGAATGACCCTCAGAATTAATGTTGCTGGAATATGATAGTTGCCTATGCGAGAGGATAAATATGTTGGCTTGATCAATAAGAGAAAATGTTGGAGGACAGCAAGAAATGTTGCTAGAGAGAAATTGTGGTACAATTTGAAGGATGGTACGATTTGAAAGATGGATCATGATTGGGAAATTTACAAGTTGCAAACAATGTGTATGGATGCGAACGATGATGAGTACAAGATTTGACCGATGAGAATCGGGGTATCAAAATAAAAATATTGCTATAGGATTTATCAACTTTGGTGGCATGGATGACAATGAACTTGAAAGGAATACTTGATACATCTAAGTTTGAATATTTTGAAATGTTGGATCGGTTGAGGAAAATTTATCGAATTGGAATTGGCGACATCTATCGTCTTAGTAATTGGTTGGAATATTGAATAAACAAAGTGGGATTATACAAGATGCTCAAAAAGAATTACTGATGTTCGAAAAGGAAGGTATACCGTAGCTCGTTCGTTTTCTCTATCACTGAACTTGGCTGAAGTGCATGTATTTCGGGGACGCCTAAAATATGTGTATGATTCCAACTAAGTGGTATGCTGAATTCAAACGAAGCCACGGGAAGGATTATCATGTGCTAAGGATTTGCACAAGTGTCGGAGGAAAGATCAAGATGGTAAACTATTTTGAATCAATTGAGATGCTGTAACGAGACGGTACATTACTTGAAATCAATCGAGAGATTGCGGAGAAATATTAGATGGTGCAAAGTTGATCGTTGAGAAGTTTCATGAAGAGTTGGTTGAAATTTTGGGGATGAGTTTTGTTTTAAGTTTCGAGGACGAAACTTTTTCTGGGTGGTATATATTGTAGTGCCCCGACCCGCAAGATGCCTTATGATGGATGGTTGATTCGATGAAGCCTTGTTGGACTTGGGATTATGCGAAGGATCGCTTGGAAGACTATGCGATCGTGGCGGGAATCGTCCTATGAATGTGAGTAGTGTTGAACCCTTCAAAGATCCTTTAGCTTCACGCTTAAAATAAGGATAGTATGCTATGTTTCTTGTTGAATTGCTCAATAACACCTTGCATGGAATTTGGAAAGATAATGAAAGATAATAATCACATGAACGTAAACTGTTGTGGCTAAGTGAATTGTATGCTTGTACGCTGTTGCGATGAATTACATGACAGGTGAAGGCAAAGTCCCAAATACTTGGGCAGTGAGTATATCGAGCTTTGGCTCAATGAATAGATGGCAAAACAGATGTTAAGACCCAAGAACTGGGCAGTGAGTATGCTTGAATTGCATTCAAATGAATGAATGCTAAACATATGTTAAGTCCCAGGAACTGGGCGGTAAGTACATTGAGTTGGTTGGAAAGAGGTATGATATCAAAGATGTGGCAAGGAGATTTGAAAACAACATTCTATTATCCTGTGCCGATGTAGAATGTTGGTTTCACTAAGACCCTGGATGGGCAGATGATAATATGAGCGTTGGCTCAAGGCTAGATGGCTAGATGGCAATATGAATGAGAATGATAGTTTTGCTTAGTTTTCCTTATCATGCATTATATGTTTTCTTCTTAGATAAGTTGCATATAGTTGCATGGTCATGGACAACTTGTCGACAAGGTGGTTTCTCGAACGGTATTCCTGGGCCATGGAACCCGGTTCGTCCTAGGGGAAACCAATGCCGAAGTAGTGGCAGTGCTGAAGTAGTAGCACGGTATACAGGACTTGCAGTGGGGCTAGCTACCTGCACTGACAAGGGCGCTGTATACCTGTAAGATGGTCCAGGATGGCGTATCGCCAGTGACCTTCATATAGATAGGTCGGGTGCTAATGATGTCTTATGCAGGCAGAGTAAGTTATTACTCAAATACAGGGAAGGATGTCGGCTGTTGGTAAGAATCACCTGAACGGTGATATTCATATTGAATCATGATATTGTTTCTAACAATGTCTTGTGCAGGCAGAATAAGTATTATAAATGTACAGGGATGGCTACACGACCGTGGGTAAGAATCACCAAAGGGTGATAACAGTATGCTTTTAATTATGTTGGCTATGAGATTTGCATGCTTTACTTCTTGTCGGCTATAACATGAAATTGACCCTAAGGCAACGAGAAAGACCACTGTTAATAATGTTCTGTAACATGATTACTTAGTGCTGTCTTCTTAGGTGAGTTGGGCCAGCACCGCTCGCCAGTACATTGATGATGTACTGACCCACGTTGTGGGCAATATTATAGGTGTTTGCTTGGGGGAAATCCTGTGAATCAGTGCTTGGCATCGATGAATCGGATGGGTGTACAGAAGCTCTTCTTTCAAGACGATGTCTTCTGCTATACGGGACATAATGTATGGAACAGTGGAACTCAGATGTACCAGTGAGATTGTAGCCAAATTGGCAAGTCATTGTAAAGAAGTCGTTACATTCATTTGTAGCCTAAAGGGCAAGTGTATACATTCAGTTGGCTACTCAAGAGTCTTGTATTCAGTTGTAAACTCTGTATTCCGCTGCAAGTCTTGTAATCCATTTTAAATATCAATAAAGAGATACATTTCTATATAAATTGTGTGACTTCAATTTATCTGCTTGGTTCCGCTGCATTGTCGATGTTTTCTGAGAATTACCAGTAACTGTAATGGTTTTGCCTTGTACAAGTGCAATCTAGACTTGTACGGCATCACGCCCAGTGGCTAGTTTTCGATCCTCCGGGATCGGGGCGTGACAATTTTGTCATAATCTTTGATGTCTAGTACGACGGCATCCAAGGATAGATATCTTCCTCCGATGCAAATGTGGCCATCCCTACAAATAAAGTTCGTAGGCATATCGACTCCCGACGGAGTGCTAACGCTAATATTTATATGTAGTGATTGCATGGTTATTTTATTTTCTTTCGCATAATCAGCAGATATAAGCTATGCGTCGCACCCGAATCGAATAGTACTCGAGCAGGTATATTTTTGTAGAGTAATATACCTGTTACAACAATATCGGACGCAAACGCCTCGTCCCGAGTTAAGGCATAAACTCGGCCTTGAGCTCCGTGGCGTTGGTTCTGCTGGTTGACGGGCACCGCATTTGCGCCTTGCAGTATCGGCGCTTTATGCGAATTCGGGACGTTCCTCGGTGGGTTGTGTTGATTCGGACCTTTGTGCGGGCAATATGTAACTATATGGCCTACCTCACCACACTTGTAGCAAGATCTCGTGATGCAGTCGACGGTGCGGTGCCCACGCCTACCGCACCTGGTGCAGTGTTGACTGCCATGGCCTCGATCATCTAATCTGTTCGGACGTTTTGTTATTCCCGATCGATCCCCCGGCGCCGGCGTCGTTAGGACGCTTGTTGAAGTGGTTACGGATGCCTCTACTCGACTTACGGCCAAAGATGCGCTCACTATCAAGAGCGGCATTATAGGATTCACGGTATGTTCGGCACCTTTGATTCATGACGTCCCTTCGCAGTTCGTCATTTAGGCCTTGTTGGAAGCGTTCACACCAGGCTTTCTTGTTGGGCAGGAAGGCGCCGGCAAACTTTGCCAACTTTGAGAAGCTCGAATCATAATCGTCGACAGACATATTTCTCTGTCGCAGCGTCATGAACTCGTCTTCTTTTTGTTGACGGACGGCACGAGGAACGTACTGTTCGAGGAAGGCTTCCTTGAATATTTTCCAGGAAATCGTGGCGTCTGTATCGGCATCATAGATTTCCTACTTTTTAGCGGCCCACCAGTCGTACGCCCTCAGTTGCAGCTGTAACGCCGCACAAGTTACCCTCTGGGACCCTTCAATGCTAAGCAGATTAAACAGGTCCTCCATCTCCGTGAACCATCCCACGATCTCATCAGGCTTCGCTCGACCGTTGAACTTTGGTGGATTCATCTTGCGAAACTCCTTTGCCTTGAACAAGGAAGAAGAATTTATCATTTGCGGTTGAGTTTCTTCTTCCTCGTTTTCTTCTTGGTCGCCTTGTTTTTCCTCGGGCCCTTCGTCCATCGTCTTGGTATTGCCCGCCATTCTGCTCACTATCTGAGTCAGGGCGTTCATCTGTTTCTGTTGCGCATCAAATTGCACTTTGAATTGTATCTGAAGCTGATGCTGCTGCAGTTCCATCAACTGTAGCATCTTCTCCATAGTCGTCTCGCTAGGCCTAGTGCTTTTTGTGCTCGACGTACTATCTACAGTTTGGGTTGTGGCGGGATTGTTTCTTTTTTTAGTCATTCCTACAAAACAGAGTAAACCCGTTAGTATTTTCAAAAATATCTACGGGCTTACCTGTATGGAACTTTTATTTCACGCAGTATGTCGACAAGCATTCAATCGATCGCAATGGACATTCCAACAATGAAACATCTTTAAAAAATTCGAGGAAACATAACTGAGCTCTGATACCAATTTATCACGCCCCGAGTCGACAAACCGTTCGTCCCCGGTGTTACTTTGCCGATTCGATCGTCCTCGCTAAGGCGTGATGCCGTACGAGTCTGGAATTGCACTCGTACAAGGCAAGAACGTTACGTTACTTTTTGTATTAATACGCCAAGTTGAAACTTCACAAATCACATCAGAATTTAAGACGCAGTATAGGAAGATAGAAACGCTTTTCATTCATAGCTTGCAACGAAGTACAAGTCGTAATTACATTGGATTCCGTTGCGGCTACATTGATTGAAAACAGAAAGAAAATACATTCGACAAGTTGCCTGAACAAACGCTTGCCGTCCCATACATTCGCCTCTTTATACATAAGTCGTCGACTTGAATTGGCTTCAAAATACTTCAGCATAGAAAGAGCTTCAAAACGCCTCTCCGTACTTCAGCTCCAGTTTAGTTGGACGCGCCCGTCGCACCTGGGAAAATTGGGGGAATGGGATTAGCACACTTGCTAAGTGGACGAGACGAACCTACTCGTCTAAACCGACTCTGATTGTTAGGGTAGGCGTGCTTTAGAGTTGTCTTTCTATTAGAACTAAATAAATTCAGTTTATATTCGATAGCCATCTTTGCGTAATAAAGCATACAGTGAACCATAGCAGTTTATCATATTCTTTACCACGGCCGTGCTCGTCCCTGCATGAAAACAGAGATAATATTTACACCTGCATAAGACAATAGGTGAGCATGCTACTATCTTATATGCGGTCATTGATGTTACACATCACATGGGACTATCTCAACGGCATTTCGGCCCGCTCAGCCTAGGTTGCAAGCCTGACTGACGGTCCCGCAATGCATCAGTGCCGAAGCACGATTATTCATTCCCCCTAGGTCGATTCGATTCCGATGCCCCGGATATCGATTCGAGGAAAAATATCAACTTGTGCACAAGTTGTCCATGACCATGTCAATGCGTGAACAGTTTAACATATGCAACAGTTTTGTATAGCGCGGACAGTATTGAACGGCATTATCATTTCCCCCAACTTATGCAACGATTTATTTTTCCCCAAGTCGTACTCCCGATTTAGCGTCCCATAGGCACCAAATTGTCCGAGGCATCATAACCCACGATCGACGTTTCATAATATTTTGTAGCACGTAAAATAGTCTATCTTTTTACTAGAACCTTAAACTTTCTGGTTTATGTGATAGACTTGTATTTTCAGAGTGAATTACTCTAAATTGATACATTTTTCCCGAGTTCTTGGACTTAGTGGATTGGCATGCAATTAACTTGGCATCGTTCGATTTGAATGAATTCGAGGCAAGGAATAAGTTTGCGGGACAGAGTAGAAAAGAAGGGGCCGAATCACCCACCGATTACTTTGCTTCGTGCAGGTCGTCGAAGCGCTACGCAACGTCAATCCTTAGTTACGCGAGCTCCTGCAATGGCACCAACACTTTGTTAGATTTCCTTCTTTTTCCCTTGCATCGAAATTTGTAATTGCATCCATAAAAACGACGCGAAAGCACTTCAATCAAGCCCAGCGGCAAAGCTCCAAGAAAATTATACAGCGGTCCGGTCCCGTCGAAGGGACTCTTATAGAGAGCTCACTCGTCGAGACGCTGCCTACTGCATCTAGGACTTATTCCAACCGAAGTCGTTCCATTAGTTGGATCGATTCTCGTAACTTCGTCCAAATCGATTTGAATCGATGCCGCAAGGCGTTATCGTTTACCAAGCTTAGCAATCGAGTCAGATGGCCATCTAAGTTCCCGGCCGATCTGACTCGGCGCAAGCATATTATGAAGTTCCGTCGCCTATCGAAAGCGGGGTGCTACAACCGGCGCCGGAGAGAGAGGGAGGCTGCGAAAGAGAGAGGGGAGAGAGAATGGAGAGGGATAATTTTATTATTTTTCGTCTCCGTTTAACCCCGTTAGATCAAAAATGAGGGGAGGGTATCAACTTGATGCGTATCAAAGTTGAGGGTATCAAGTTGAAAAACTCGAATAGTTGAGGATATTAAGTTATAATTTAGCCTATTAAATTACCAAATTTTGGACTTAAAAACACATACATATAATTATTATTTTCAAAGTACACACATTTTTAATTATAAAATATGTAGAGAATTAAAAATATTTATATAATTTTATAAGTTTTGTTCGATTTTCGAATTTTGACCGAAACTCAAAATCGAATTATTTTTTTAGTATTTTCAAAATTAAAATCGAAATCGAACCGATTTTTTTCTAAACTGAACCGAATATTTTTTTCAGTAGAAACCGAATAATGCTCACCCCTAGATTTAGGTGAACATATGCCGAATTCAACCTTCTCAATAAACAGATGGAAGTCGAAACAAACGGGTAGTGTCTTTAATATGACTTCGACTTATTCTACCCGATTTTTTTTTCTTCTAATAATGAGTTTAGGATTGATTTATCATGGTTGCTTCTGCTTTATTTTTGTTTCAAAATCATTCTTAGAATAGTCTAGTTGCCTATAAAAAAGCTTATCAAAAATCTTTTAGAAAGTCAGTTAACTTTAAGACTTATTTTTAAAAAGTTGGAATAATGCTATCAAAATGTGCTTTGTGTTATGAAAACAAAATAGAGAAAGTAAATAACAAAATAGAGAAAGAAAATATTTTGTAGCCGAATAATCTCTTACGAGACTTCTTTATTTATTTGATCTGACATAGTCTCTCTCTCTCTCTCTCTCTCTCTCTCTCTCTCTCTCTCTCTCTCTCTATATATATATATATATATATATATATATATATATATATATATATATGCAAAAATATATATATATATATATATATATATATATATATATATATATATATATGCAAATGACTTCTAACCTAGTGGTTATGAGAGATGCATGCGGCCCAAGTGGTCGGAAGTTCGAGTCCCAGTGGAAGCGAATTTGCCACAAGTACCCATTGCTTCAAAAAAAAAAAAAAAAAAATATATATATATATATATATATATATATAGAGAGAGAGAGAGAGGGGGGGAGAGAGAGAGATTGGAGCAACTACTTATTTATGGTTAGATTAGTTCAGTAGTTGAACCACTGGTTGAACCAACTGATTAAATCGATTTGATCGGACCTAGTGTATTGTTCGAGTCGAACTCCTGTACAGTTTTTAAAACAATGCCTAAAAGAATCCCATCAGATTTCTTATACATTTGCAACCCTAATCTTGTTTGGTTCGCAGAAAGAAATGGAAAAGAAATCAATTACTTTGTATTTCCTTTCCTTGGGAAATTACAATTCCCATTGATTTTCATTTTCCATAATTGGAAGTAACAAAGAATTTGGAAAGGAAAGTGAATATCTCAGGTGGAAAAGAAAAGTGATCTCTTGTTTGGATAGATGTAATATTTTTTATTTTAACTTTTTATTCCATTAGAAATCACTTTTCTTTCCTACTTAATTTTTTTGGCTATTTATAAGGGCACATCAAAAGTTGATCAGGGCTAGCCAGGATTGGAGCTAGCCAATGTTTGAGGAGAATTTACTGGGGCTATCCAAATTTCTACTCATGGGGCTGTCCAAATCCCACACCCCCCCCAAAGTCCAAATTTTACTCTCATTTCTAAATTCACTCTCTCTCTTCCAAAACCCTAGCTTTCTTCTTCTTCTCCACCATTTCGATTCTCACATCTCCATCAAAATCCTAGTTTTCTTCTCATCTTCTTCTTCTTCTTCTCCACCATTTCCATCATCACCATCTCCATCAAAACCCTAGTTTCCTTCTCATTCCCAATCTCGATGGCACCCAAAAATTAAATAAACCCTAAAATGTGTCACGCTCCAGAACCAGAATACTGGAGAGCGGGGGCATACATAGCCAGCTACGTATAATGAAATGGAATCTACCTCACTATACGATCACGGCTGTCTAGATATATGAGGGTTTAACTACAATCCATCAGTCTCCTATGGTCAATAACAAGCCTAAATATCTCAATCTCAAGCAAGCAAGTAAAGTTACAAGATGTAAGATCACCAGATATACAATGGTAAGGCGTCCCAAACATTACATATTCAGCTGATCATGAAGCTAGTCGTTACAAAATGTGAGGACTAGCAAGAGTTCAGTAATACATGATCAAACCTAGGATCTGTCAATCATGTTACAGCCCGTAGGCGGACAGTAAATAAAGGTGCAATATGAGCTAACACGTGCTCGCCGGCTAAACACCTCAAAAGAATAATTTTTATAATAAAGTGGGAGGACAAAAAGAAACCCACTCGTTGCCAGGATTACGCCTGGTGGTCACCATCTGGCTGGAAGACAGGTCGATCCTCTGGTGCTGCTCCGATATCTGGCCACACAAAACCAGCTGGATCAGACCCCAGAAAGAGCAAGTACCACAAAAGAGGCTTCACTTAGGAACTAAAACCAGTATATCACAATAGAATATTAAAGGTAATAAGTAAAGAACTGATAATAATAGAGATAACAACAGTAAACTGAGTACGAGAAAACCATTCAAGTAGCCATGTCACAACTCTTAAACCAAAAAAGGACCGGGGTTGCAGCCCTTCACCTGAGTAGAAACCCGTCTCAAATACTATTGGTACAGTGAAGACAATAAACGAAGAGAGGACACAGAACTGCTCCGGGAGCCAGGTTACAACCCTTAAACCAAACAAGGACCAGGGTTGTAACCCTTCGCCTGAACAGAACTGGACCCCCGATCTTTATCGCTAAGGCCAGTATAAGTAATCATGGGATCAAGGTAAGGTAAAACATGACGAACATGGCATAGGGTTGCAATAAGATAATAAACGAAGAGAGGACACAGAACTGCTCCGGGAGCCAGTTACAACCCTTAAACCAAACAAGGATCGGGGTTGTAACCCTTCGCCTGAACAGAACTGGACCCCCGATCATTATTGTTAAGGCAAGCATCAATAATCATGTCATGTCACAATCTTGCACAGGATCAGGATAAGACTAAACTGGAATAAACTCCATCCAATTAATCATGGCCAATCAAGAGTACGGCTTGATACTTTTAACTAACTAGGGTTATCACAGGCCTAGTTATTAGCAAGATGCAATGAGATTATCCCAACAGCCACAAGCCCTGCAGACCATCCGGTTATCCAGGTCGAATGTCCGTTTATGAAGAATGCAACACGTGACTGTGTGCTGGAAATGTGTCCTACTCGTCGGTAGGCTACAAGTCCACTTAATGCGCCCAGATAACGGGATTGCCTGTAGCTGGAAATCTCTTCATGTCTACTGAATTATTCTAGTTCATTAGCCTTAGTCAATTACTGTAGGTATCCCTGACCGTGATACTCAGGGATCCCTATCCTAGACATGATGTAAGACAGTACTGGTTTATTTGTACAAACGTAATCGCCCACGGTGTCCAGGTCATTCAATTCTGTCATGACATGCTAGCCGTCGCAACAGCATTCGAGATATATATCATGTCAAATTCACTGTCAAGAGTGCGCCACAACGGACCACTATCATGTCATATCATTTGTCAAAAGTGCACCACAACTTGTCACCATTATATCATGGAACATATTTAAAATTAATATTTAATCTGGTATAAGCGTATATGCAATAACTAAATATAAACATGGTGCAAGAGTTGTGGAGGAATCATGCGACTCAGGGGAGACGGGACATAACTTTCACATACGAACTCAAAATGAGGTGCTCCAGAGATATTCGGAAAGGCAAGACAAAGATCTAAAACTTTCATGTTTAAGTTTTTCGAAATTCTGGCTAAAAAATAGCTAAACTTGGCAAAAACAATCATTCTGTGTACTTTTTACGCCAAAAATTTAATTATGCGTAAAATACGCAAAAAGGGAGGGTTCCAGCGTAAAATTTCACATTCTGGGTACCATCCAGCGGAAAATACGCAAATTTAGGGTTCCCTGCGTAAAATCTTACATTCTGGATGCTATCCAGCATAAAATACGCAATTCAGGGTTCCCTGCGTAAAATCTTACATTCTGGATGCTATCCAGCATAAAATACGCAATTTCAAGGTTTCATGCGTAAAATCTTACATTCTGGATGCTATCCAGCGTAAATACGCAATTTCACGGTTCCCTGCGTAAAATCTTACTCAGCCGACATGAAAAATTCAGAAAACTTGTTTTGGCCATAAAAACTTCATTTTAACTCGAAATGAGGTGAATCAAAAACCAAATTCATACGAAATTTCGTGCTCTTGCTCATGGAACTATTAGTTTTCGAAAATAACAAGTTTTAGTAGATCAAAACCAAGAAAAACTCCATGAACTTATGAAATCCCAAAGTTATAATATAGATCTAGAAGAATCTATCCATAAAAATCAAAAACTCCAAGTTCTAAAGAGGCTTATAATCATGTAAAGAAGAGAATGGAATAATAAAACTTGAGATCCATCATGAAGCAAGTTGCACTTGCCTAGGGCTCTTGGGTGTAGGTGGAGAGTAATGGTGAGGAAGAAGAAGAGTGAATGAGGAGAGAGAAAGAGTGTTGGGTTAATAAATGGGGATGGTGGTGGTAGATAAGGGTTCTTCCCTTGGTTCATGATGAACCAATAATTAACCCAAGCCGAACCAAGCCAACCCAAACAAGCCGAACCAAGCCAGGAGACATGCAATACGAGTCAGATACGTACATGTATCCCAAAATACGTAATATGAACCATGGTCATTACAACTCTACCCACCTTAAAAGAATTTTGTCCTCGAAATTTAATCAAGAGGTTAGAGATGCAAGGACAAGCTATACTAATCACAGACAAGCTATACTAGTCTAGCAATCAAGCAATTATTCATGCAAGCAAGGAATCGAAGGCATGAGGCATAAGAAGGATATTATACCTCACGAGTCAAACAGGTCGGGATATCGCGATCGGATATCATCCTTACGCTTCCATGTTGACTCACCCAAAGAGTGATGACCCCAAGCAACTCGGACTAACTTGATAGTCTTATTCTTGAGTATCTTCTCTCTCCGGTCCAATATGGACACAGGCCTTTCCTCATACGAAAGGTTGGTACCAACAACCAATTCCGAATGATCCAGGATATGGCTCGGATCCGGGATATACCGTCATAGTTGGGATACATGGAACGCGTCATGCACCTCACTCAGAGACGGCGGAAGAGCGAGACGATATGACACATCTCCTACTCGTTCCAGGATATCGAATGGCCCTATATACCTAGGACTAAGCTTTTCATGTACGACGAAATGAATGACGCCACGGTTAGGCGAGATCCTAAGGAATACATGGTCGTCGACAAAAAATTCAAGGGGACACCGATGAGAATCGGCCCAATGGCGCTGACGATCTTATGCAATGCGAAGATGATCTCTGACTCTCCTGACCACCTCAACTGTCTGAGTGATCAACTCGGGACCAAGCATCTGCCTTTCTCCAACATCGTCCTATGCTAGTGGGGATCTGCACTTCCTACTATACAGTGCCTCGAACAATGCCATCTGGATGCTAGCTTGGAAACTGTTGTTGTACGAGAACTCCACCTGGTGCAGGTGATCTTTCCACGAACCGCCGAAGTCGAGCGTACAAGATCTCAACACATCCTCAAGAGTCTGGATCGTGCATTCCGACTGACCATCTGTCTGCGGGTGATAAGCTGAGCTGAACTGGAGGTGAGTTCCCAAACTCTTTTGCAGACTACGCCAAAAGTGCGACATGAATCTCGAATCTCGGTCCGAGGTGATACTGACTGGTATACCGTGGAATCTGACAATCTGTCAGAGATACATTTCTGCTAGCTGAGCTGTCGACTGACCAACTCTGAATGGGAGTGAGTGAGCCACCTTCGTGAGCCTGTCAACTATAACCCAAATAGCATCTCTACTAGTCGGGGATCGAGGTAATCCAGTCACGAAATCCATGGTTATATGCTCCCACTTCTATTCTGGAATCGGCAAGGGCTGAAGAAGTCCAGCTGGCCTCTGATGTTCAACCTTGACTTGTTGGCAAACCAAACACCGAGAGACAAACCGAGCTATCTCCCTCTTTATGCCATTCTACCAAAAGTGCTGACGGATATCTCGGTACATCTTCGTGCCATCGGGATGAATCGAATACTGAGAACTGTGAGCTTCGGTCATGACTTTCTGTCTGATATCTCCACTGGGTACACAAAGACGCTTACCATGTCGAAGTGTACCGTCTTTATGAATGCATAATTCTGGTCTTCGCTCTGTTATACATTCTGTCCTAAGCCGTTGAAGCTTAGAATCTGATGACTGAGCTATCTTGATTCTCTCAACTATACTGGACTGAACTTGCATGCTGGCCATTAATGCCACACCGGTAGAAAGGACAACTTCTATACCCATCTTCTGAAGATCTGCTAACAATTCTGGTTACACTGTCAGAAAATAGACTCCGGCTCTCCTGCTCAATGCATCTGCAACAACATTAGCTTTTCCAGGATGATACTGCAGGTTAACATCATAATCCACAAGCAGCTCTAGCCATCTTCTCTGACGCATGCTAAGATCCTTCTGAGTGAACACATACTTCAGGCTCTTGTGGTCGGTGAAAATCTCCACACTATCTCCATACAAGTAGTGTCTCCAAAGCTTGAGTATAAACACTACTGCTGCCAGTTCCAAGTCGTGGGTCGGGTAATTCCTCTCATGATCACGAAGTTGTCGTGACGCATAAGCTATTACCTTCCCATGCTGCATCAAAACACATCCTAAACCTCTGTCTGAAGCATCACAGTACACTGAAAATCCTCCGGTCCCATCTGAAAGTGTGAGAATGGGTGCCGTCATCAAGCCTCGCTTCAATTTCTCAAAAGAATCCTGACATTCCGCTGTCCAAGCAAACTGCACATCCTTACGGGTTAACTGCGTCAGTGGTGCTGAAATCCGAGCAAAGTCCGAAACAAATCGCCGGTAGTAGCCGCCCAATCCAAGAAAACTGCGAACTTCTGCAACTGTGCTGGGCACTGGCCACGTTTCGATAGCCACGATTTTTTGGGGATCCACTTCTACTCCTCCTCTGGTAATGATATGACCCAAGTACGAAATACGATCGAGCTAGAACTCGCATTTACTGAACTTGGCATACAACTGGTGCTCTTGGAGAATCTGGAGGATAACTCTGAGATGCTGCTCATGCTCCGCTTCACTCTTGCTATAGACCAGGATGTCGTCTATGAACACAATCATGAACTGGTCCAAATAAGGCATGATCAAACAAGTCATCTATCCTTGGGAGAGGATATCTGTTCTTGATTGTCACTGAGTTCAAGGTACGATAGTTAACACATAATCTGGACGTACCATCCTTCTTTTTTATAAGAAGCATCGGGGATCCCCAAGGCGATCCACTAGCACGAATGAATCCCTTAGTCCTGAGTTCTTCAATCATTTTGTACAATATCTCCAATTTTGATGGCGCCATCCTGTAGACTCTCTCTGACACAGGTGCGGTCCCGGGGATCAAGTTTATGGTGAACTCGATCTCTCGCTCTGGCGACATTCCTGGAAGCTCTTCTGGAAAAACATCTGGAAACTCCTCGACGATCCGGGGTAACTGCATTGTTGCTACTGCCATCCGCAATACGGGAGGAGAAGGTTCAACTTCGCCTCGGGAAAAGGAAAACTCTGGCTCGCCTGGTATGCTAAAAACAACCCTGCCAATATGGCAATCTATCCTGGCATACTGGTCCTCAACCAATCCATCCCTAAGACCACATCATAATCGGCCATCAGGAATTCTATCAACCTAGCGAGAAACTCTCTACCGCTAACTATGACCCGACACGAGGAAAATACTCTATCTACTCCCACAAGACCGTTACCAGTAAGTATATTGAGCCTTACTGATAATGACTCGGGCTCCAGTCCTATCCGTATCGTGAATCGTGCAGACATAAATGAATGCGAGGCACCAGAATCAAATAATACTGAAGCTGGAAAGGTGTTGACGAGAATAGTACCTGCCACTACCTCACCGGGTGCTGTTCCTTCCTCTTCTATGGTCAAGGCCAGCACTTGACCATGCCCTCTGGGTGCGGGTCCCCTCTGCTAAAAAATCCTCTGCCTGCTCTGGATCAGGGCTTGGGCATGGGCATACTGCTACAGTCTCTGCTGCTAGAATGCCTGGGCCTGCGTCTGCAATGGCCTCGGGAACGGGTACTGCAGCTGCTGCTGCTACTGGACTGGTGCTGGTCCTCTAACTGAAGGACTAGAGAAGGTCGATGAACTCCCCCTGTTCGGGCAGTTCCCAACCCTGTGGTCCGGGGCACCACAAACCAAGCACAAACCCTGTGCTCTGCGACACTCTGATACCACATGCCCTGGCTTCCCGCAGTGT
>JANAVB010041816.1:6410284-6480284 GCA_029216955.1 Iris pallida | reverse complement strand
TTATCATTTCTCGAACCAATTGGTTCGATAGGAAGACAACCTATACGGATTTCCATCACTTCAAATAGTTTGAATTTAGGTGCCCAAGGTTGCTCGATAAATCGACGTGAACCTTGACGAAAAACCTGTCCAAATAGAACAGTTTCAGGAGTTAAAACCCTGTTTTGGAAGCCAGATATAGATCAAATCAGTCCACAACCTCAAAAACTAATTAAAAGGAGTGTTAGACAACATATAGGGGATCAAAAACTATTTCATAGTTTTAAATTTCATAAACTGGGTACAGATTAATCGATCCTTAAAAATCAGGAAAAACCCAAGTTTTAAATCAAGAAAATTCAATAAAACCCTCGATACGACGTGCGTCCCGTCAATCCAGGCAACGTAGCCGCGAACCGAAAGTATCGAAAGCTGCGTATCGGCTTCGTGGACGTGTGAGCTTTGACGAAATTCAAATTGGTCGCGTGTGCGCGACGAAATTGATGCGTATCCGTCGAAATTCACCGTATCGGCCTCTGTACAAATTCCTCAATTACTTTGTGCATGCTCGTCAGATTGAGACGAAACTTGCGCCAACAGGACCGTATCATTTTTCTGGTCTTATATGCCATGTTTGGTCCGATTCTGAGACATTAAATCGGAACGCCGTTTTACGGGCCCCACGGTCTAACTCAGCGGACGATTTTGTGCACGGCCTACCGGAATCCAAAATTGGCCATACGGTTGGATTCGTATCGAAAAATCGGACCTGTTGACATATAGTTTGATAACTTTAGAGACCGTTGACTCTGGCACGTATTTCGGTGCAAAGCAGGTCCGACGGCGGACATCGTTTTTGCCAAAATTACCGTTTTGCTCCTGTGTCCAGAATTGGACTTAAGGACAGACAATCCTAGCTAATTTGACTATTCTGAGAACGTTGGTAATGTTTATTTCAGCATCTGGAGACTTTTTGCATGTGTTGACTTTAGTGACTCATCTGATGTGGTTGTACTATCGGTTTCTCCAGCTAAGGACCTCAGGCAAGTGCACTTTCTGTTTGCTTTCCGATTCATAGTAGTCTTTTCATTTCATGTCTATACATATATCTTGCTGCTTGTTGACACGCTCGTCACACGGAGTAGTCGGGAGGGAAAATATCTTAGTAGACATGTGGACTAACCAGAACTATCCCCATGATGTCTATTCGTGAACAATAGCACCTGTACACGACACGTGAAGGTGCCGGATTTACCCCCTAGCCATTCACATATCGAAACGGATATTTCACACCACATAGGTAGTTGTCTTTTATTTATTTTTCCTTTTCTTCTCCACCGTGCCATGTCATCAGTACTTTCCAGTTTTTATCTCTCATATGTTATTTTCATGTCTTGTTAATTCTATTGTGTTTTTGCATTGCCGTCAGTTTGTGTACTTGTTCCATTCCTGACTGAAAACTATTATTTTTCAGGTTAGCTGTGGCTTCACTTAGCTTGAGAGACTCGGGGGTACTTGCAGACAGAAACCTAGAAATAGATAGCAGTTGTATCAATTTCATTAGTTATAAAATCTTGTATTTTCTTTAATTATAAATGTTGTAAATGTTGTAACAAATTTAGAAATGTGAATGAGCATCAAATGTTATATTTTGAGCATTTTTTTCTTGCGGGCTTGACAGCGTTCTACCGTCGACTCTGCGGTGTAGACTGGCTTGGACACGTCTCGTATCCGAAAAAGCGGGTGCGGGTCGTGACAAGTTTTTGTGGTGGCCCATGCAGGTCAGATTTCACAAAACATGCGAACTCGTGATAATACTTAAGTTAGTCGTACTATTACGAGCCTGCGACTAGAAATTCTCATTCACAATTAGGATTGAAATGATTTAGGAGGATAACTAGGATAAGGGTCCCTTATTAATTGGGTAGTTAAGATTGTCTGGTAGGCCGTGCAAATTGGATACAGAGTTGTTAAATTTAGATTGCTTGCCAGATCTCTATAGGTACACTCTTACTTTAGTATGACGATATGATTCCATGTAGATACACTATTCACCTGGTAAGTTAGGTTTTCCTAAATTTAAGGCTATAATCTTGATGACCTGTTCAACTTTTTTTTGCTCTATTAGATATAAACATCATATCACTAGTTAGAGTTGCCTATTTTAAATTCTAATTGTGGTAAGGAACTGGTTTATAATTTCTGATGCTGCTAATCATATACGAATCTCGAGGTAGATTGATTCGAGATTTTCCCTCAACCATTGAAATGCATGTGAAATAGATACTAGAATGTTTGTATTTCTTTTGTCCTTAGTTATTTCCTCCATGTTTTATTTTAAGTGTTGTGACTGATAGGACAAGTACCTACGCTTTATTTTTAGTCAACTTGTTGAATCTCCAGAAGCTCATGAATTTTTACGGATATAGTTAAAAGAATGTTAGTTAACTAATAATGGTTAGACAGCAGCGCACTGTCGTCAATTATCTGAGAGTGGAGAAGGTAGGTTCACTGCCGCCAGCAGCGCACTGGTGAGGTACAGCCCATAGAACTGAAATTATTTCGATTGATGAATTGTAGTTTATGGAACATTGCTAAAACTATGTCCTAGTTGACCTCTTTAGATCTTAGATACTCTTGTGTCAATGTAAGGTAAAGTACCCGATAGCCTATCACAATTGAATCACGGAACCAAGGGTTTACCCCAGCCAGAGTATACGGGCGAGGCATAATTCTCGATAAAATGACTTCAGGCGTGATTGTCCGTTTAGGATACTATAGCGGATAGGAAATGCCCTGTATGTCCCTTAAGACCAATGCCAATACTAGTGGAAGCTCTGTAAGTGGTAGCATGCCTCTCAACTTAGCATTATGTGGTCATTGTGATCCATCGACGAGGTAATTGACTGACACTAATAGGTTTACTTAGAATATTGAATTCAGAAGCCCATAACCCATTAGTCGACCAAGGCTTTATGGATAGGAAGATAGTAGGAAGACTGTATGAACAAGAACACCAGGTAAGGATTTGATTCTCTCAAAACTCGAACTACTTGTATCTCTTTTCAAAAATCTCGCACACTTGTATTTTGATTATCTTGACCAACGCTGTTATTACAGCATAGTTTTGCAAGCTTACTCTTTTATCGAGCTTGATTCAAGACATATGTTTATTGGGGATGCCCGCTAACATATTGTCTAATCAGAATCAGTGTATTACGGTCTGATCAACCTGTAGAAGCATAGAATTTCAGGACCAGAAATCCTATGCGCCAAACATTACATGCGCCAGGGAGCTCAGATGAAGTACTTGGCACAGCAAATAGCAAAAGCATAGACATTAAAAGAAGATTTTTATTTCATATAAAAGTCTATTACATGTCTAAAAAAAGAGCTGTACAAAGGAGAATTTCTACAAGGAAAAGACCCTAAGTCTACAGCTAGGCGCAGCAACCACCATGCGCTCTTAGACATGTGCATCCCTTCAGCAGCTCAGTTATGTGCATCCTCAGTTATGTGTATCCCTTCAGCGGCTCAGTTACGTGCACCCCTTCAGCAGCTCAGTTATGTGCCGCCCTTTCAGTCAGGCGCATTATGAAGTCTCAGCATATGCGCCATCAAATGCTTCAACTAATGAAGCATTTATTAAGCAGAACGAGGGTGGCCAATCAACCCTCTAGATGGAGGAAGAGCTCTTCAAACCAAGAAACATGAGAGCACCGCAATCGACCCGCGGCTAAAGGAGCAGCTTTCAATCCAACCAGAATGGGCAACACCCACTCTAGCGGGAGGAGGAGCTCTTCCAAAGCCCAAGGAAGATGATCGGAGCACCGCAATTCCGATCTGCGACTCTTCCAGCATAACGGAGATGAGGCTCGAGCATCCCAATCTTTGGATGCAACAGGCACCTTCTGCCTGCATCAGAAGCCCTCGACTCCGACTTTTGGATCTAACAGTCACCTTCAAGTGCATCAGTGAAGACAATGCATTGCATCTTCACCCTCGGGAGCATCTCGTCAACAGAATGTGCTCGGGCAAACAAGTTCATTTCGGGAGGACGTGAGAGAACGAGAAGCAAACTCTCTCCTTGCTACTATTTATAGGCCGGGCAAATCATACCCATGCGCCAAGTGGCTGGCTCTTCGAATCCCCTACAATGAATTGGCATTAATGGTGATGAACCTGACGCCTCGAATTCGGCCAAGTCAAAAACGGCTATTTAAAGCACTCGAAGAACGTAACAGTCGGGCCAATAAAGACGTATCATGCAAACGGATGCGCCGGTCAGACCGCGCATCATACAGATACGCCCCTCAACACCAAGCGCCTCATAAGGATGCGCCCCCATGCGTCCCCATGCGCCTAGTAGAACGCAGATCGATGCGCCCACTCAACAGCCCATCACCCGTCAAAGAATATTAAATGCTGAAGTCTGACAGAGTTGGCAGCACGTCCCCCGAAGACTGAACAGTTGACAGCTTTTTCAGAAGATGAAGCGTCACCAACGTCAGCATCATCATTACTTTTCTTCGGCGGTTACAAGCCACGTGGCCGCCCAACCATCTCGCATGCGCCTTCGCAGCCATGCGCCCAAATCTCTGCATACGCCTCAAAAGCTATGCGCCTCAGACTTTTTCTCTGATCCCTAAAGACAGAAGTCAAATTCACTACTGAAGCCCCGCATGCGCCTCAAAAGCCATGCGCCCCGACTGGTTCGTGACTCCTAAAGGTTACGAGCTAAAGTCTCCTCATGAGCCCAATCCCAGGCGCATCCTATCAGAATCACTCCCCACCAAATCCGAGATCTTCGAGCCATGGACCTACGACACGCGTCCTTTGACTTGATTCAGCCTATGAAGGGGTGCTAATCACCCAAGATCTCAGCAACTGAAAGATCCTTTCCATTTGCTACGAGTCAGCTCGGCCGCAGCCCACAAAGGCAACAGGAAGGGTTCAACTCCTCAATCAGAGCGCATCGTCCATGCGCCTCTATCAGCAATCACCACGTGGCATCCCCACAAACAGGTGCATCCTATATATGTGCGCATGAGCAGCCAGCCTGCAGACTATAAATAGAGGGATCATTTCTTTCTTCCACACACACATCACACAAGCACCGACATACATATATAGAGACAGACCTACGAGCACACAAAGAGAGGCAGATACAGACACTCAACGTCTTCTTCCTCTCCACAAGCTCCAGCACCCAGAACAACTCAAACCTTCAGAGAACCGAGAACCGTCGTCAGATCGTCAACGGAGTCAACGCATTACCACTCGCTCCATCGACACAGGGACCCAGATAAACAAAAGTATACTCCTAGGACTACATCTAAGTCCTACATTGTAATACTGTTCTGTTTGTATTAAAATTTGCAATAACACAATTTTAATGGCAAACAAGCTGGCGACTCTGCTGGGGACCTCTTTCTCCTCCACCGAAAAAGCTGTGTCGTAATCCGACGACGTGAAGGTGGGCTCCTCCCACAAGACACTGGTCGTACGCCTCAATTAACAGGCGTATGAGGAGTTCATCTCTGAAGGCAGTACGAGTCCTTCGAAGCGGCTGCCGAAGCCAAAGAAGACTCGCCGAGTCTGGGTGCGCAAGGTCGACGCCTCTGCCACCACCACCGAAGGGGATGCTCCAATGCAGCCTTTCCTTCTTGCTGACGTCCTCAGCAACCAAGATGCGCCCACCGGTGTAGCACATCTCTCAGGGAAACGTGCGGCTGACCACATTCCCCAGCCATCTCCCTCTCAGGCGAGGAAGATGCGTCGACGGAGCAGGGGCGCAGCTAATGCCCTACGTATCACCTCTGATGCGCCACAGAAGGTCTCTGTCTTTGACAGACTCACTCGCTGTAGTAGCGAGGAGAACTTGGACTCTGAGTACTATGTGCCCCAGCGGGCTGGTACGAAAAAGTCCAAGGCAGCACGGGCCATGCGCCTCAAACGTGCTATGCCGGCAGCAAATCAGAAGCATGCGCTCACAATCATGCGCACTGCTGATGGTAAGCTGTATAAGGTCGACACGGGTGCTTCTGCGCCGGAAATGAGTCGACCATCAAAGTCCTTGTCTCACTTGGGCACATCTGTCGCGTTCGCAACCAAGTTGAGCAAGGCAAACCCTGTGGTCTTCAACTCCCGTACCTCTACTGGTTGTGCGACTGAGGTTCGTTCAAGTCACTGTAAATGTTGTTCCCTACTACTGATCTGAGCGCCTGTTTGGTGTTGGATCAGGGGGCGCAGCATTCACTTGACCACCCCGGCGCTTGGCCTTGCCATGCGCCTGATGGGGGTGTGAAGGTGGCACTCTCCTCCAACGATCTGCGTAACGTAATCACTCACAAACGCCGATCAGGGAGTCGACTGACAAGCACAATACGCCCCTCACAGGGCACACCTGTGCTGTAGTCACCATCAACTGCTGTTACAAGATAGCAGTTCTACCAAGATAGTCGGTATTCCAGCGGCTGCAATCATCAACACCCCTCCGACGTCGCCTCGAGAAGAAGGTGTCAACAAAATAGGAGCCAGAACTAAAGGTTGCTTCATGCAACGTAATCTCTAACTCCTCGTCAGTCCGAAAGGCGACTGGCAATTCCTCGTCCTCGTCCAAGAGCCAGCCGAGGAAAACCAAGACAACAGGCCGCTGTATTATACAGGGTATATCGGTTCCGTCAAGGTGAAGCGGATTCAGATCGATCTGGGGTCTTCCTTCAGCATTATTCCGAAGACGCTGCTTTCAACACTAGGGATTCCAATATACCGACTGGCGCCTTCCAACACAACAATCAGTGGCTTCAATGCTAGCAAAAGTGAGCCGCTGGACAAAATACGGCTAAAGTGTCATATCGGTAACCTCAGAACCGAGGTGACTTGCTATGTCGTGGACGCCGACGTCAACTACAACCTCCTACTGGGTCGTCCATGGCTGCATGAGTACATGGTGGTGCCTTCTACATTCCACCAATGTATGAAGTACGTGTCCACCAACAACGTCATCCGGACAGAGTTCGCGGAAATTGGCCCTTTCAAGGGTGTCGAAGCCTACTTCACCGATTCTACCTTGTACAAATTGCCCGACGAGGAGGAAGCCAATGATGTTGATGATGAAGCAGAAATGGCAGCAGAGCCCGACATGGAGCCAGAGATGATTCCCGACGCTCTTTTAAAAATTCGACTCAAAGGGAAGCCGCCTCAGACGTTGCCTCCCATGAACATCAAGCTACCGGGAAAAGTACCAACTGCTCCAGGTAGAACACCTACTGAAGCTCCCTTGAAGATACGGCTCAAGGAAAAGCTGCCTCAAACATCGGCTCCCCTTGTAGAAAAACTACAGGGAAAGGCACCAATCACCGAAGGCGCAGTTGAGGCACCTCTGAAGGTGCGCCTTAAGGGTAAGCCGCCACAATCATCTGTCTCATCCAAGCTACCGGAGAAAGCCCACATAACCCTCTCGGACCCCAAGATCAAAGCTGTGGTGGACTCTCCCGATCCAACCCCAGTACTCACAGATGTAGAGTTAGGGGAATATATCTCTGCTGATGTAGATGCACCCTCTCTGGACAATGTAATCCCGCGGGACAAAATCTCGTGTTTCATCAATAATAGAGTGTCTTTTAATTATTCTAGTCTTCCACATTGGAATGCCATATATACATTAGATAATGCTCTACGGTCGTTGCAAACACAAATAACGACCGTCCATCATGTAAATCGAGTAGTCCCGTCCCAAGGGGTCTGTTTTGTAGTCCCACCGCGAAATCGAGACGAGGAATCTATCATCTTCGGCAAAGTCGAGCGTCATCAAGACCTCCCGCCACTCGAGCAAGAACCAGATACCGGCAGAATACAAGTCTATCGGTACACGAACAAGGCAAAGTACCTCATCCAGAAGATGGGTTACGACCTAAAAAGTAACAAAGGCCTGAACTACGGCAAGGGTCGACGTTTTCCTCTCCGGCTTCCAATACCTAAAGGAAAGCCGCAGGACTACTATCATCGAACTCGACGGGGGGTGGGCTATGTCACGCCGCCGTCAACTCCAGAGAGTTTGGAGGCAGAAGAACTAGAACATTCTCATTCATCCGAAGCATCAACTTGGGATTCCGATACCAGTATCGGATCAGTCTTCAAGAAAGTGCTATCAGCCAACATGACATTTGTACAATCTCAAGAAGATGAAGGCGAAGACCAAACGCCAGAATTCTTTGAAGAAGAACCCTGGGCTCAATGCCTAGGTGAACAGTTGGAGTCTCGTTTTGAATTACGCGAACCCCCTACCGAAGACAAAGTCGAGCAGATCGAACTTGGGGATGGATCTTCTTCCAAATCCATCTTTATCAGCAAAAGCCTAAAAGGAGAAGACCGAGAATCTTTAATCCAGCTGGCTAAAGAATATATCGATGTCTTCGCCTGGAGCTACGAAGATATGCCGGAACTTGATCCCCAGATCGCGATACATAGGCTCAACATCTTACCTGATGCCAAGCCTATAAAGCAACAACAGCGACGTTTTTGTCCTGACATCATGAATGCCATCGATCAAGAGGTGGACAAACTCCTGACCAGTGGATTTATTCATGAAGAACAACACCCGGATTGGGTGGCCAACGTCATCCCTGTCACCAAGAAGAATGGAAAGATACGAGTCTGTATCGACTTCAGAGATCTCAACATTGCTTGCCCGAAGGACGAATTCCCGCTTCCAATCACCGACGTGATGATCGACAACACATGTGGCTTCGAACGCATGTCTTTTATGGACGGGTATTCGGGCTACAACCAGATTAAGATGTTCCCCGATGACGCAAAACATACGTCATTCAGGACTCCGAAGGGTTTTTTTGCTACACGGTGATGCCCTTCGGCTTGAAGAACGCTGGTACGACATACCAATGAGCTATGAGCACCATCTTCCGTCAGCATCTTCGCAAGACAGTCGAATGCTATATTGATGACATCACAGTCAAGAGCCATCTCAAAGGAGATCACCTACATGACCTGAAGACAGTCTTCGATTTCATGCGAGCGTATCAACTCAAGATAAACCCCGCTAAATCCTTCCTTGGGGTTTCTAACGGAAAGTTCTTGGGCTTCATTATCACAGTGAAAGGCATTCACGTCGATCCCGAGAAGACCAAAGCCATCCTTGACATGGACCCTCCGAAGAACCTCCGAGAACTTCGAGGTCTGCAAGGGCGTCTGGCATACATCCGGAGGTTTATAGCAAATCTTTTCGGAAAATGTCAACCCTTCACCCAGCTCATGAAAAAGGGAGTCTCTTACGTCTGGACAGAGGAATGCCAAAAAGCTTTCGACGATATCAAGGCTTACTTGACGAGCCCGCTAGTCCTGGTGGCACCCGTCGTCGGCAAACCATTTCTCCTCTACGTCCGTGCCATGGATCATTCCTTCGGCGCTCTGCTGGCTCAGAATAGCGATGCAGGCTATGAGCAAGCTATCTACTACCTCAGTAGAACACTGATCGGGGCCGAACACCGGTACAACCCTGTTGAAAAAGAGTGTTTGGCTTTGGTATTTGTCATCCAGAAGACTCGCCATTATGTCTCGGGCCAGACAATTCATGTCATCTCCCGAGTCAATCCACTCAGAGTTCTCATGACGAAGCCAGGATCATTGAACTCCCGGCTAGCTACATGGGCGATCCTATTGACGCCGTACAACATGGTGTTCGTTCCACAAAAAGCCGTCAAGGGTCAAGCTTTGGCCGACTTTTTAGCCGTGCACCCCATCACAGAGTCCTCCAGACTCTATGAAGACATCCCGGATGAGGTCCAAGAATCAAACGTCACCGAAGAAAGCTCCGTCTGACGGATGTTTTTCGATGGCGTTTCAAGAACAGGCTCTAAAGGCCAAATCATCGCAGGAGTGGGGGTAGTCTTAGTCTCCCCCGATCAGCTAGTCATCCAGCGTACCTACTCCCTTTTGAAGCCGTGCTCCAACAATGTTGCCGAGTACAATGCGCTCATCATGGAACTCCAGCTGGCCCAACAGCTGGAGGTGAATCATCTGGAAGCCTACGGCGACTCAAAACTCGTCGTTAACCAGATCAGAGGGCAATACGAAGTTCGCCATGAAGATCTGATTCCTTACCATGAAGTTGCTTTGAACATCATTTCAACCTTCACCAAGTTCTTCGTCGAACATGTACCTCATTTACAAAATTTGGAGGCTGACGCTCTGGCTGGCCTCGCAGCCTCATTGGCAGCACCCCTCGGGACTCAACACTACGTCACGGTAGTTGGCCGAGACTTGGTCTGTCCTAAAAACAACCTATGCTCACGAATGGCCCATGCCATGTCAACAAGTGCTAGTGTTAATGTCCGAGACTGGAGGTTCCCGTTCATCGACTTCGCTGTCTACGGAATTCTCCCAGAGGACCCGAAAGAAGCCGTCTCAGTCAGGAGGCATTCCCTTCGATTCTATTACGATACAGCTACTAAAAAGCTGTACCGACGCTCCTACGATGGACTTCTTCTTCGATGTTTATCCAACGAAGAAGCAGCCGAAGCCCTTCGAGAAGCTCACGATGGAACCTGCGGAGCCCATCAACCAGGCCCTAAGTTGTAGGATCGATTGCGACGCATGGGTTACTATTGGCCCACCATGGCAGTCGACGCTGTCGACTATGCTAAAAAGTGCCATGCGTGCCAGCTTCACGCTGACTTCATCCATACACCTTCAGAACCACTACATCCCACTGTTGCCTCCTGGCCCTTTGAAGCCTAGGGCATGGACATTGTAGGACCGATCACCCCTCCTTCATCAAGGGGACATCGCTTTATCCTAGCCATTACCGACTACTTCTCCAAATGGGCAGAAGCAGTTCCGCTGACGGAAGTGAAGAGCTCTAGGGTGATCAGCTTCATCAAGCACCATGTCATCTACCATTTCGGGGTACCTCGAAGGATTATCCACGATAAAGGTCCTCAGTTCATCAGCCATATTTTCAGCAGATTCTGTGACAAGAATCGCATTCAGAACGTGGCATCGACCGCCTATAATCCGACAACAAACGGATTGGCCGAGGCGTTTAACAAGACTATCGTTAAGCTACTCAAAAAGGTTGTGTCATCCAACAAACGCGACTGGAACGAAAAGCTCGGCGAATGCCTTTGGGCCTACCGCACAATGGTACGGACCCCGACAGGCAACACACCAATCTCCCTGGTCTATGGGAGCGAAGCGGTACTGCCTCTCGAGATCCAGATACCCTTACTCCGTGTAGCGATCACAAATCAACTCACAGAAGAAGACAATCAACGTCGTCGTCTGCGAGAATTGGAGGCACTTGACGAAAAATGTCTCCTAGCTCAACAGCGCATCAAACTCTATCAAGCCCGTATATCACAGGCTTTCAATAAGAAGGTCAAGCAGAGGACTTTCCAAGTAGGCGACCTGGTTCTGGCAGTCAGGAGGTCGATGGTGTTGACTCACAAAACACCAGAAAAGTTCGAACCCAAGTGGGAGGGACCTTTCATCATAGAGACGGTATACTCAAACGGTGCTTACCGTCTCGCTCGACCAAACGGAGACTTGTTCATGATGCCCATCAACGGCAAGTTTCTTAAGAAGTACTACTCATGACATCTTTCAGACATGAACTTCCATCTCTACCCAACAAAGGAGTCAGTGGACCTGATCATCAGAGCTCACGTACATCTCCCCTTCACAAAATCTTATGCTTTCGGAACCCAGTTGTTCCATGGCATTCTATCTCCAGTAGAAGAACAACCACGTCCACATTACCTCTGAGTTGTTTCCCTACACCCTACAAAGTGGAATCTTACACTCCATAAGACTACGCTACCCATCATGTTTAACACGTCCATATTACCTCTGAGTAAACATCCCGTACAGACAACCCCCGCGTTGCCGTACATCGATCGCAGAACTTTCATGTCCATATTACCTCTGAGTAGTTCCGCGTATCCTTTCAGAGTCACTCCTACCACGTCCATAACACCTCTGAGTAGGAAGATTCCATCATTTGAACCCCACATTTGCCACGTCCACATCACCTCTGAACAAACATGTCGGTTCTCTCAAACTTATTATCTGTACCTAAAAACTAAGGTGCGCAAAAGATAATAGGTCCACACAAATCATCAAGTTCATGACAGCAAAAATGAACACACCACAAAAACTCTGTATTCTTTATTCAAAAGTAAAGGATTACACCCCCAGCAAGAGTTGCAAATTACCAAAAAAAGATAACATACTACAATCCCAAAACATCTCCGGGGTTGGCCGAAAGCTCTTCAATTCGACGCTTCAAGTCTACCGCCCGAGTCTCTACGGTCGCCAGGACCCGACGTTCGGCTTCTTGACGCATCCTTTCTATGGCCTCAGGAGAAGTGTCATCCTCATGCTTCTCGTCCAACTGTCGCCGCTGCTGAGCCAGGGAAAGAGCCTGGCGGGTGAAAGTCGCTTCCTTCTCCTTAGATGCTATATGTTCAGCCTGGACTCGCTCAGCATCTAATAAGAGTTGGGCCCGTTGGTCTTCAAGGAGACGAATCTTGGCATCAACCTCCGCTATACTAGCGTCCAACGCAGCTCGTAACTCCACCTTCTCCTGCGTGGACTGAGATAGCCTCTCCACCGCAGCCTCAGTTTCAGCCACCTCGCGTTCCTAGACACCCACGGTGGCCTGATAAGAGGACTCAGTTTCAGCGATCAACTTCTCCTTTTTCGCGTCTATCAGGGCGGAGAGATCATTTTGCTGGATACACTGAAACTCGAAAAGCAGCTGGTCCAGCTCGGCCACCGAGGCCTCCAGAATCTCGGACATATGATCATGGCCCTGGTGGGAACGTATCAGACTAATGTGAGGGAGTGCCAGGGTTTTTGCCGTCGCGAAACTCCCATTGGCATCTATCACTACCGATACGCCCCTCTGCAGCATCTTATACACCGCCTCAATAATAAACTTCACATACTCATCTGTATCCGCCAGCACCTGCGGTGTCATAGCAGGAGTTGGAGGAGCTACTCTAGACGGTGGACTGGAAGAAGGCCCGCCGGCTTCAATCTGCGAGGCTGAAACCTCGGTATCAACGGACTCTTCCTCAACAGGGGCTTGACTACTAGCCCGAGGAGCCAAAAGAACAGAAGGAGCCGAGAGAGGCATCGATATCGTGCCCCAAGTAGAAGGAGCAACAGAGGGTTCCAGCAAACCCTTACCCTTCTCAAGCTCGAAAGGACCACCGACGTCAGGGGCTACCTCATCCGTCCCCAACACACTATCAGCAGGCCGTACGGGATATTTCCCCTCCGGCAGAGCAGCAAGATCAGCACTTGTTTCCTGACTCGGCTCTCTTGGAGTTAGGATCGACGGACGAGTCTCATTTTTACCATCAAATCCCTCCGCAGGGATAGAATCTGTCGCTACCTCCCGGTCGGCAGCCACCTCAGCCTCCGCTGCTGAGTCTTGGGTAGGGCTCGGCAACGCTGCAGCCGACCTCCCCTCATCATGACAAGGAGGGGAATCAACCCTCTCCTTTGTTTCAATCACGTATGTTACCCCCGCAACAGGCTCATGCACCTCTGGAGGAACGCCATCTGAAGACGACGAACTCCACTCCACTTCCTCATCTGGAAGCCCCGTCTCTGCTGGACCCTCAATGTCCAAGGACCCCATGGCGGCTTGCACCATCTCGGGAACTGCTTCAACCTCAGCTTCCCTTCCAACATAATCTGAAGATACTGAAATCTCCGTCGGAACGACATTGTCAGATTTCTCCTCCACGGAAGACATTACAATCGGAGGAATGCGCTCATCAGAAGAGCTTGCCACCCCCTTCGATTTACTGACACCCGATTTCGAAACCCGGGTCTTATTCTTCAACGGTTCCTACAAAAGAAAAGCATATGTCACAAAAATGACAGAAGGAGCCAGATTATGGAAAATGTCTTTACCTCAACAGGAACTGATTCCATTGGCGTTACAGGCGGCACTCCTGTAGCCTTTGGAGTCGTCATTTTTCTTGGCCTTTTTGGTACAGACGAACCAGCTTCTGCGTCAGCCCGCCTCTTCCCAGCAGGGGGATCTTTCCGAATACCTCCCGTTGATGCTACAGCAGCGGCCCGATATCCCGCCAACTCTGGTGGATGATATGACCGAGCCGCCACCAACATATTCTTCGTAGCCTCTAGCTGAGTTCCAACAATAAAACTGGTCTCCCTATCATAATCAGGAGGCACAGTATTTATGGTGCAATACAGCTTAACGGTCGAATACAGGATCTGTGGCCGAGGGTTGCGAACTGGTGTATTGAAACGAACCCCAGTGCACCCAGCGTTGTAATATTGCCAACCCCGGGCTCCATCCAGCAAACCCCAGACTGTTACTGGGGTTCCGTAACATTAGCTGGATGTATCTAAACTGGCGAGCAAACCGACTTAGCAGATATGGCTCCAGATAACACTTATTTTGGTTTCGGTAGACCAAGTGGAAAGGCCGAATACTCTGCAACCAACGAAATCCCTATTTCGGCAGAGTGATCGCATCCTCACCAGAGTCTTCCAAATCTTGGTCAGCCTCAAAATCTTTGAAGGTGGGACTGACCTTGACAATCTCCCACCCCTGAAGATAAGACAAGACTCTCCTGCAGACAGGGACGCCGGTATGCAACCACTTCCTCTTGTAGAAGCGGCGGATAAAGGCGTCACCTTCAACGTGATCCTCTTCAGGACCTGGACTCATCACGTTCGGGTGATGCAGAATTAACCATCCCATCAGATAATGGAATCGTAGCTCGGCCCGAGAAAAGTTGTCGTTCCTACCTCTCCCATAGATCACATCATCAGCAAAAGTCCTCAAGCCCCGCAACAGGTTACACACCATCGCGGAGAGGAGAGCCAAAGGGCGACCAAAAACCAATTTCACTGCTGGCAAAATAAGGTTTCGGTTTACCCTCTCCACAAAGCTAGATCCGCCCGAGAACACACAATCCCGGAGCCATATCATCAAGTATGCAGTCAATACTGCCTTGGATGACATCCGGTGCACACAGTGCCAGAAATAGCTGTACGCGTCTTCGCCACTCTCATTTGAACGGGGGGCCCTCTCGTCTAGTCGGCTCATTTTAGAAGTTACTTCCGCGGGTTTCAGCCCCTGCGGAGTCGTAAACTGGATCTTTGAGGAGTCCGCCAAATCCTACTTAAAGACGTAATCCCTCCAAGCAGTTACATGAGGCTGAGACTTGCCTTTGTCCTTCCGTTGCATCAGATAATGATGGCTCGACGCCTCTTTGAAAACAGCCATCATCTCCGGGTCCTTCTTTTCCAGAACGACGATCTCTTCGTTTGAGGGGAAATATTCCTCGTACGGTTCCGAGTCCCAGGGAAGCTTGGACACCTCGTACATCTCATGGAGGGCCAGTCCCAACTCCCCCACTGGAGTAAAAAAAGTGCCAGTCTGGGTATTGAACGTTTCCAAGAGCGCAAGAAATATATGTTTGTTGAGATCCACGCCGGCCTGTGTGGCACGGATAGCGGCCGTCAGCCCAATCTCTTTAAGCTCAGCCTTGAACTTCTATAACACCCAAAGGGTCAACTCGTCCCACTTCAGCACGTGGTGACACCAACCTTCAACCCTAAAGCCACCTTTCAGATACATAACCTTCGATGTTAGCATCCGATTTGCAAAGGTCGAAGCACTAAAGGCAAAGGTGTCATTAGGGACCTCATTATAAAGGCTCCCAGGACGCAAAGTTCGGCAACTGAATGAGGGACCGGCTCACGAAGCGGCCAAGGTATCCCTTTGATTCGAAGTAACATCAATCAAAAGATTATCCCCCACTGTCCCTCCTTGAGAAGGAGTAAGTTCCCATGACATCCTTCTCTTGGAAGCTAAACGGTAGAAGGCCGTCAGCGGCAATTGGCGTTCAAGTTGTCGTATGGACAGAACCATGCCCTTCGCAAAAAAGAACCAGTCTTCTTTGATCGTCAGTATCTTCGCCTCGGTGAAGATCAGTCGGTCACCGAACAGAAAGGCAGGTTTCAAGAAGGTCACGTCCTCGGACTCAGTAGATTCCAGTTTGCCGCTCTCCATCATACTCTGGAGGAAAACAGGGGACTGATTCTGGATTTGCAGCATTCTCTCAGAAGGCTGATTCAGTAGGATAGCAGCTTTCGCGGGGTTAATAACTTCCTCGTTGAAATCAACTCCCATTTGACAAAGAGAAGCATCTAGAAGGACTTCATTCAGCAAAGGGATAGTCATCGACACTGACACATCAAAAACAAAAGTCAGACAAGAAGCTTTAAGAAGACAAAGTGTGTCAAGCAGCCTGGCGCATCATCAGGGTCTAAACCCATGCGCGTCAGCAGTGAAGCTTCGGTGCATCATCAGGGTGTAAACCCATGCGTGTTAGCAGTGAAGCTTCGGCGCATCATCAGGGTGTAAACCCATGCACGTCAGTAGTAAAATCTAGACGCATAATCAGGGCCTAAACCCATGCACGTCGGCAGAATAGCCTCGGCGCATCATCAGGACAGAAGTCCATGCGCGTCGGCGACAAAGAGTTAGGGCACAACAACATGATGTAACTCATCCATATGCTCCAAACTCGTCTAAAAAGGTTGAAAGATGACACCCACCCGTCACCGCAGGCCGAACGTCGGCCGGAGTCACAATGGTGACAGGAGCGTCCTCCTCGATGAACTCCGCATGCTCCTTTCCCTTGCCAGCACCGCCGCGAGGAGTCTTGGGAGCCATTTCTTGCAAGAAGAAAGTTAGGGTTTTTTTTTCAAAAGAAGAACTCTAAAAAAAAACAAAGAGAGGAAGAACTCTCTCTCTTTCCATCTCACACCTATTTATAGGCTCAGTCGCACGCGTGAACCGATGAAGTGTGATCTCAGCCGCCGCCTCGGGTTCTGTGAGGAGATAACTGCAAATAAATCCAAAAAGATCATCATTAATCTTCTTGGTTATCGAAGCATTATCATTTGCATTAACTGAGAGGAGCATGCGCCCCATCACTGATGCACGGAGTATCCATGTGCCCGAACAGTCATGTGCCCCGACCACCATGCTTCTTATTCAAAGTATTCCAAAACTTGACAAAAAGTTTTGAAAACTTGTAGAAGCATAGAATTTCAGGACCAGAAATCCTATGCGCCAAATATTACATGTGCCAGTGAGCTCAGATGAAGTACTTGGCACAGCAAATAGCAAAAGCATAGACATTAAAAGAAGATTTTTATTTCATATAAAAGTCTATTACATGTCTAAAAAAAGAGCTGTACAAAGAAGAATTTCTACAAGGAAAAGACCGTAAGTCTACAGCTATGCGCAGCAACCACCATGCGCTCTCAAACAGGCGCATCTCGCCATGCGCTCTCAAATAGGCGTATCTCGCCATGCGCTCTTAGCCATGTGCATCCCTTCAGCAGCTCAGTTATGTGCATCCTCAGTTATGTGCATCCCTTCAGCGTCTCAGTTATGTGCATTCCTTCAGCAGATCAGTTATGTGCCGCCCTTTCAGTCAGGCGCATCATGAAGTCTCAGCATATGCGCCATCAAATGCTTCGACTAATGAAGCATTTATTGAGCAGAACGAGGGTGGCCAATCAACCCTCTAGCTGGAGGAATAGCTTTTCAAACCAAGGAAGAGGAGAGCACCGCAATCGACCCGCGGCTAAAGGAGCAGCTTTTAACCCAACCAGAATGGACAACACCCACTCTAGCGGGAGGAGGAGCTCTTCCAAAGTCCAAGAAAGATGATCGGAGCACCGCAATTTCGATCTACAGCTCTTCCAGCATAACGGAGACGAGGCTCGAGCATCCCGATCTTTGGATGCAACAGGCACCTTCTGCCTGCCTCAGAAGCCATCGACTCCGACTTTTGGATGTAACAGTCACCTTCAAGTGCATCAATGAAGACAATACGTCGCATCTTCACCCTCGGGAGCATCTCGTCAACAGAATGTGCTCGGGCAAACAAGTTTATTTCGGGAGGACGTGAGAGAACGAGAAGCAAACTCTCTCCTTGCTACTATTTATAGGCCGGGCAAATCAAACCCATGCGCCAAGTGGCTGGTTCTCCGAATCCCGTGCAATAAATTGGCATTAATGGTGATGAACCTGACGTCTCGAATTCGGCCAAGTCAAAAACGGCTATTTAAAGCACTCGAAGAACGTAACAGTCGGGCCAATAAAGACGTATCATGCAAACGGATGCGCCGGTCAGACCGCGTATCATACAGATGCGCCCCTCAACACCAAACGCCTCATAAGGATGTGCCTCCATGCATCCCCATGCGCCTAGTGGAACGCATATCGATGCCCCCACTCAACAGCCTATCACCCGTCAAAGAATATTAAATGCTGAAGTCTGACAGAGTTGGCAGCATGTCCCCTGAGGACTGAACAGTTGACAGCTTTTTCAGAAGATGAAGCGTCACCAACGTCAGCATCATCATTACTTTTTTTTGGCGGTTACAAGCCACGTGGCCGCCCAACCATCTCGCATGCGCCTCCGCAGCCATGCACCCAAATCTCTGCATGCGCCTCAGACTTTTTCTCTGATCCCTAAAGACAGAAGTCAAAGTCACTACTGAAACCCCGCATGCGCCTCAAAAGCCATGCACCCCGACTGGTTCGTGACTCCTAAAGGTTACGAGCTAAAGTCTCCTCATGCGCCCAATTCCAGGCACATCCTATCAGAATCACTCCCCACCAAATCCGAGATCTTCGAGCCATGGACCTACGACACGCGTCCTTTGACTTGATTCAGCCTATGAAGGGGTGCTAATCACCCAAGATCTCAGCAACTGAAAGATCCTTTCCATTTGCTACGTGTCAGCTCGGCCGCAGCCCACAAAGGTAACAGGAAGGGTTCAACTCCTCAATCAGAGCGCATCGTTCATGCGCCTCCATCAGCAATCACCATGTGGCATCCCCACAAACAGGCGCATCCTACATATGCGCGTATGAGCAGCCAGCCTGCAGACTATAAATAGAGGGATCATTTCCTTCTTTCACACATACATCACATAAGCACCGACATACATATACAGAGACAGACCTACGAGCACACAGAGAGAGGCAGATACAGATACTCAACGTCTTCTTCCTCTCCACAAGCTCCAGCACCCAGAACAACTCAAACCTTCAGAGAACCGAGAACCGTCGTCAGATCGTCAACGGAGTCAATGCATTACCACTCGCTCCATCGACACAGGGACCCAGATAAACAAAAGTGCACTCCTAGGACTACATCTAAGTCCTACATTGTAATACTGTTCTGTTTGTATTGAAATTTGCAATAACATAATTTTAATGGCAAACACAACCATGATGCATTTGGTTCGCTCTTCATCTAATTACTCTACGTGGATTGAGATGTAGATGTCTCTAGGATCTCATCCGCGACTGCTCTGACAATTCCTCTGAATTATACAATCGCCTTTGAATCACGTAATTGTATTCAGTGACATCTCTCTTGAACTCTTTATTGCTTTTGTCTTTTACTGATTGGAAAGACGGAAGCTAGTAATTGATAGATAGATACCGAGTATCCCCATGGCTATAATAGTTGTATACGCAAGTGCAGCTACCATCGGCCAGCCCTATGACTATAATCTTGCCTTGAGTAACTCATTCTCCTCTCGACCCTTAAACTACTGTTGGGACCTTCTAGCCAACTGAATTTGAGGAATGATCCTTGACTTGACTTATATCTATCGTATCTCGTTACGCTGTGCCTTATTCTTTATTGACAAGAGTCGAGGTACAATATCCGGACTTCGGAATTCCTAAACCTTCCCATTCCTAAAATCAAGTCCTAGCTTCTAAGGTGGGTAGACTGTAAGCCCTAAAATTTTGGGATATATGAAGATTACTAATTGATCGAAATAATTCCCATTAGGATGATAATTAGTGCCCCATGGACTCCCACTTTCCATTTAGATCATTTTGTGTCCTCGGCCGTGTCATTAATATTCAGAGCACGAGGCCAGCTGTTATCTTCCAACAGATTTCATATACAAGATCTAGACGAGTCCACCTTTATCTAGGTATATCATGTCTCACTCAAACCCGTCCCCTTGTACTCTATTTTTATGGTACGACTTTCAGGTCAAAAGAACTAGCTATAATCCTTACCACCCTACCCGGTATACTTTTCGACTTCCATTAGAGCCTTAACTTCGACTCAATTCCTACGACCCGATATATGGTTGTGATCTACTCGAAGCCCACTACGCACATGCCATTAGTGTGCCACCCAATTGAGGCCTCTTGTGCTACTTAAACACAAAAGTCAATGAAGGCGCATTTTTTGGGCTTTATGAACCTAGCTAACCAACCTGACTGACAACTAGCTCAACTCCTTGGGTAGAAACCTATTCTAGAATACCCTAATCTAGTAGGAATAGTTTTATCATCGGAATTTTCTCCAGTCCATATAGATTGCAATCCAAGGTTCACCCAACCAACGGGTGATGTCCAAATAGGGAAACCATTAAGACCTGGTAAAACCCACCCGTGCATACCACCATATTTGGACTAGAAGACCGAACTATTTGAGATAAGTCCCTATACCTATTTTGTAGTCTCCACCTCTTAGTATATGTAGTCATTCGTAACCCTTATTTCATCTACCGGGAAGTCGCAATACGACCTTGTGTTGCAATTATACCCCTTACTAGTGTGTTTAAATTACCACGAAAAAGATCACAATCTTAAATTCCTAAATTTTGTTCTATTATGGAACCTTGTCTAGAACTCCGAGAACGGAATTTTCGTATTGCACGGATTGCAAGCCCCTCTAAGAAACGAAGAGTTCTTCGATTTAGCAAGTGATTGGACTAGAGTAACCAATCTAGCAAGTAGGTAAATGGTTCGTAAACCTTCTTTCTATCTGCACCATTGGATACTCTCTACCGCCCTTGAAGCTTCATATTTGCTCTCGATTATTCTTATCTTCATGTCCTTTCTATTTCAGAGTGACGAATGGTCATGCTTATTAGAATTTATCAATAATCCTTAGCTACTTGTGTAAATTTGTTGCTTGGTAAATTTTGGGTTGCTTGATAAATGGGAAAAGAATATAGATGCCTCATGCAGTAGATATCTATTGGTAGGATTGTTGGCAACTAGTTAGAAGATTATAAGATTTTAGTTTTAATTGAGTAGTGTGATCAAAGGTGGGTAGAAAACCTCAAGAATTCGGAGTTATAAAATGGCTAGAGAAGGTTATAAAATATTTTGAGGAATTAAAATTTAAGGAGATTAAGGTTAAAGTAGACTGTCTTCTTGATTTTTAAATAGTTACGAATAAGAATTTCGAGGACGAAATTATTTTTAAGGTGGGTAGATTTGTAGCTCCCCTTCCCGAAATTTTTTTAAAATATTTTTATCATTTTTTATTTTATTTAAATGGTGATTTTTAGATTTTATAAATATTATTATTAGTTGGCATTCAATGATATTTTGTATAAAATGGGTTTTGTGCATCTTAGGATTATTAGGCTGCGCATAATGGTATATATACACCAGTATTGTTTTATTAAATTTCGTTACATTTAGTATTATTTATTTGAGGTTATTATATATATAATATTATTTTATTATTATTGGTTGTCGAAGAAATGTTATATATCTATATATATTCATATTTATATAAATAAAGCTCTAGACTGATAATAGAAATATATATATATATATATATATATATATATATATATATATATATATATATATATATATATATATATATATATATATATATATATATATATATATATATATATTTAATATATATAGAAATGTATATATATATATCATATATATAGATATAAATATATTGAAATATAGAAATAAGTGTATATACGAATATATTATATATGTGTATATATATAGATATATGTGGGCGTATATAGATATTATTTTGTGTGTGCGTATATATATATATATATATATATATATATATATATATATATATATATATATATATATATATATATATATATTAAAAAAAAAAAAAAAATATATATATATATATATATATATATATATATATATATATATATATATATATATATATATATATATATATATATATATATATATATATATATATATATATATATGTGTGTGTGTAAATATATATATACATAGATATATGTATATATATGGGAATTTATATACATGCATGTGTATATATATAAATATATGTATATGTATAAATATGAGTATTTATATATGTAAATATAAATAAAAAGAAGAAGCAGTAGCCTATGCCAATCCGAGCAGGCCAGCTTCTCTTGGGCTGCACCTGTTTCCCCCACAGTTTACACTAGGAAGAGCAGCCCAGCCCGGCCTGCCAGCCCGAGCCCAGCCCCCACATCAACAGAGCAGTAAACCCCAGACCCGAATTTCCCTATGTTTCAGCCGAGCGGAAACAACTATATTAGCATATCGAGCGAATGAGAGAAAAACAACAGCAAAACCCTAACTATATACGCGCGCCACCCTTCCTCCTCCCCTGGGCGACCCTCCGCGCGCACCCTCGACGCCGCCGCAGGCCGTCGGCCGGCCAGTAACAGCACGCGCGCGCACAACAAGAACAGCAAGCAGCAGTAGCAGTGGTCGAATACCCCAACTTCGCAGGTATCCCACACTCTCATCTCATTATCATTTCTCGAACCAATTGGTTCGATAGGAAGACAACCTATACGGCTTTCCATCACTTCAAATAGTTTGAATTTAGGTACCCTAGGTTACTCGATAAATCGACGCGAACCTTGACGAAAAACCTGTCTAAATAGAACAGTTTCAGGAGTTAAAACCCTGTTTGGAAGCCAGATATAGATCAGATCAGTCCACAACCTCAAAAACTAATTAAAGGGAGTGTTAGAAAACATGTAGGGGATCATAAACTATTTCGTAGTTTTAAATTTCATAAACTGTGTACAGATTAATCGATTCTCAAAAATCAGGAAAAACCCAAGTTTTAAATCAACAAAATTCAATAAAACCCTCGATACGACGTGCATCCCGTCAATCCGGGTGACGTGGTCGCGAACCGAAAGCATCGAAAGCTGTGTATCGGCTTTGTGGACGTGTGGGCTTTGACGGAATTCAAATTGGTCGCGTGTGCGCGACGAAATTGATGCGTATCCGTCGAAATTTACCGTATCGGCCTCTGTGCAAATTCCCTAATTACTTTGTGCACGCTCGTTAGATTGAGACGAAACTTACGCCAATAGGACCGTATCATTTTTCTGGTCCTCTATGCCAAGTTTGGTCCAATTCTGAGACAGTTGAATCGGAACGCCGTTTTGCGGCCCCACGGTCCGACTCAACGTACGATTTTGTGCACGGCCCACCGGAATCCAAAATTCGACATACGGTTGGGTTCGTATCGAAAAACCAGACCTGTTGACATATAGTTTGATGACTTTCGAGACCGTTGACTCTGGCATGCATTTCGGTGCAAAGCGGGTCCAACGGCGGACATCGTTTTGTCAAAATTACCGTTTTGCCCCTGTGTCCAGAATTAGACTTAAGGATAGGCAATCCTAGCTAATTTGACTATTCTGAGAATGTTGGTAATGTTTATTTCAGCATCTGGAGACTTTTTGCATGTGTTGACTTTAGTGACTCATCTGATGTGGTTGTACTATCGGTTTCTCCAGCTAAGGACCTCAGGCAAGTGCACTTTCTGATTGCTTTTCGATTCATAGTAGTCTTTTTATTTCATGTCTATACATATATCTTGCTGCTTGTTAGCACGCTCGTCACACAGAGTAGTCGGGAGGAGAAATATCTTAGTAGACATGTGGACTATCCAGAACTATCCCCATGATGTCTATTCGTGAACAATAGCACCTGTACACGACACGTGCAGGTGCCGGATTTACCCCCTAGTCGTTCACATGTCGAAACAGATATTTCACACCACATAGGTAGTTGTCTTTTATTTATTTTTCCTTTTCTTCTCCATCGTGCCATGTCATCAGTACTTTCCAGTTTTTATCTCTCATATATTATTTTCATGTCTTGTTAATTCTATTGTATTTTCGTATTGCCGTCAGTTTATGTACTTGTTCTATTCCTGACTGAAAACTATCATTTTTCAGGTTAGCTGTGGCTTCACTTAGCTTGGGAGATTCGGGGGTACTTGCAGACAGAAACCTAGAACTAGATAGCAGTTGTATCAATTTCATTAATTATAAAATCTTGTATTTTCTTTAATTATAAATGTTGTAACAAATTTAGAAATGTGAATGAGCAGCAAATGTTATATTTTGAGCATTTATTTCTTGCGGGCTTGACAGCGTTCTACCGCCGACTCTGCGGCGTAGGCTGGCTTGGACACGTCTCGTATCCGAAAAAACGGGTGCGGATCGTGACAGCTGTCTAGATATATAAGGGTTTAACTACAATCCATCAGTCTCCTATGGTCAATAACAAGCCTAAATGTCTCAATCTCAAGCAAGCAAGTAAAGTTACAAGATGTAAGATCACTAGATATATAATGGTAAGGCGTTCCAAATATTACATATTCAGCTGATCATGAAGCTAGTCGTTACAAAATGTGAGGACTAGCAAGAGTTCAGTAATACATGATCAACCCTAGGATCTGTCAATCATGTTACAGCCCGTAGACGGACAGTAAATAAAGGTGCAATACGAGCTAACACGTGCTCGCCGGCTAAACGCCTCAAAAGAATAATTTTTACAATAAAGTGGGAGGACAAAAAGAAACCCACTCGTTGCCAGGGTTACGCCTGGTGGTCACCATCTGGCTGGAAGATAGGTGGATCCTCTGGTGCTGCTCCGATATCTGGCCACACAAAACCAGCTGGGTCAGACCCCAGAAAGTGCAAGTGCCACAAAGGAGGCTTCACTTAGGAACTAAAACCAGCATATCACAATAGAATATTAAAGGTAATAAATAAAGAACTGATAATAATA
Organism: Iris pallida; assembly: GCA_029216955.1. NCBI lineage: Eukaryota > Viridiplantae > Streptophyta > Magnoliopsida > Asparagales > Iridaceae > Iris > Iris pallida. Next base: position 6,455,347 of record JANAVB010041816.1, on the reverse strand, counting down.
GAGATAACAACAGTAAACTGAGTACGAGGAAACCATTCAAGTAGCCAGGTCACAACCCTTAAACCAAACAAGGACCGGGGTTGCAGCCCTTCACCTGAATAGAAACTCGTCTCAAATACTATTGGTACAGTGAAGACAACAAACGAAGAGATGACACAGAACTGCTCCGGAAGCCAGGTTACAACCCTTAAACCAAATAAGGATCGGGGTTGTAACCCTTCGCCTGAACAGAACTGGACCCCCGATCTTTATCGCTAAGACCAGTATAAATAATTATGGTATTAAGGTAAGGTAAAACATGACGAACATGGCATGGGGTTGCAATAAGACAATAAACGAAGAGAGGACACAGAACTGCTCCGGGAGCCAGGTTATGTAAGTCTCCTGAATTTCAGGGTTTATTTTAAATTTTCTGAATGAATTATTTTCGATAAATATTTTATTATTTAATTGTTTGTGATCATTAATGACCTTTCCCGTGACTTTGACTTTTGGAGCGTCAGGGATGCCAATCTCTGAAAACTCTCTTCACGAGTTTTGTAGTAGACAAGATTATCTTCATGTTGACATATCATGTCCCACTTAAACTCGTTCCCTTGTGCTCTTTTTGTATTGTGCAACTTCGAGTCAACTTAGACCAATTAATCGTTGAATAATTATTTCCACTTTTATCTTTGATCATCGTTTGCACGTTACCGTGACTTTTAATTTAGGAACACAAGACCAGTCATTTTCTCAGAACCAACTTCTCATGAATGATCTACTCGAGACGCTCTTCACCCATGACCTTCGTGTCCCACTCAGATACTCCATTTTATGCTCCATTTTCTTCGCACAACTTTTGTATAAATTTGGGCCGATTTATTTTCTACCGTGAAACCTGATTTAATTTCCAATTTAATTTCGGGACCCGACATCGAGCCAACCTAGTCGACCCGAAGTATGGACATGGCCCACATGAAGCCTACTACCCATATGATACTTGTGTCCCATTTATTTGAGTCCCCACATGTTGCTTATTTACCCTTGATTATAAATACCTATTTTAATTTAATTATTGCACCATGTCCAATTTTGACCCGACCCGGCTCGACCGAACCCGAACCCAAGCTCCATGTTGTCCTCTCATGACTGCCCAAATACCCTACACAATATTTCTCTTTTTCCTATTTTGAAAATATCTCTTCCTCCCTCTACTTTATTAAATATCTTAAAATATCTTATATATATATATATATATATATATATATATATATATATATATATATATATATATATATATATATATATATATATATATATATATATAAATAACTCTCTCTCTCTCTCTTATAACAAATACACCTCACCCCCTCACATTTTCTTTTACAGCACACAACCCCCCTATTCTCTAGCCGACTTCCCACTCTCTCTCCCTTTCAAATATCTCTCTCTATTCTCACACTCTCTCTTTCTATATTATTTATACACACACACATGCCAAAACATATAACTCTCTCTCTCCATCTCTCCTTACACTACACCAACACCACCACCACCACCGTGAACTCCACCACCCACAGCCACCACCTCCCTCTTCTTCTCCTCCTCCTCTTCATCATCTTTACCATCATCATCCCCATCAAAGCCCAACACCATCACCATCCTCACACTACCATTACCATCATCATCATCCACCCCCACCACTACCACTCTTACCATGCACCACCACCACACGCCACCGGCGACCGCACCACCGCCGCTGCGCCGTGCCGCCGCCGCCCTCGCCGTGCGAGGCAGCGCAGCCACCACCCCAGCAGCTCAGGCGCGCAGCAGCAGCCGTAGCAGGCAGCAGTGCGCACGTGCGTACGCACGTGGGCCACCGTCGTGCGTCGTCGTGCCGTCGTACGACAGCCGTGGCCGGTCCCCCTAGCGCGCGAGCACTCCGGCGAACCCCCATGAGCCGCCGCCTTCCTCCCCGGGGCGATGTATAGGCTATTCGTACATTTTTCGAGAGATCCGACCGTTGGATCGGCGAACTCTTTGTTCCGTCGCAATCTCGGTATATCCATCTTCACTCCCCTCAAGTTTCGTCCATTTATTACGTTGTTTGATAACTTAAAACTGGCCACCAAGTTGACACTTTAAATTGTACTATTTTTGGACAGTTTCGTGGAGCCGACTTCGTCGACTCGTAACTCCACCGTTGCAGCTCCTGTTGGTGCGCTACCAGTTCCTGTGCGCAGTTGGTATAACCCTCTTCCTGCCCCTTAAGTTTTGTTTCATTATAAGCACGTTTGGTTGGTCGAATTCGACGCCAAAGTTGGCCGTCCGAATTCTTTAATTTACACTTGTAAAATTCCATTTTTGAACCCGGGACTTCAAATTCAATTTCTGATGCCACCAGTAGACTCGTGGCGTCGTTCTGGCATGTTTTCATATGAAGTTTGCTTGATTTGGAGAACGTGAGCCCTAGCACGCATTTTGGTACAAAACGGGTCCCACATTCCGAGTCAACGGATCACTTTGAGATCGGCTCATCGGAATCCAGTTTCGGATGTACCGTTGAGTTCGTATCGTCATTCTGGACTCGTTGACATATAATTTGCTGAGTTTTGAAGACATTTGTCTCGGCACGCATTTCGGTGCAAATCGGATTCTAAATGTCCGTGTCAACGTGTCATTTTGAGATCGGCACATCGAAATTCTATTTCGGACATACTGTTGGGTTCGTATCATCATTCTGAATTCGTGAACATGTAATTTGCTAGGTTTTGTAGACTTCTATTCTGATACATTTTTCGGTGCAAAGTGTGTCCAACGGCGGATATTATTTTGACCCAAAATTATCGTTTTGCTCCTGTGTCTAAATTGGACTTATGGGTAGGCTATCCTAGCTAATTTGACCGTTCTGGACACGTTGGTGATATTTATTTTATCATCCGACAACATCTGTAGATTTTGCTTATGTATCATCCTTAATTTGTAATTAATTATTTTTCCAGAAATTGTTACTTTCTGTTTTTAAATTTTTATATATATTTTAATTGCTGTAAAAATCTGGGAAAAATTGTATTTAAATACTATGTTAATTTAGCTAATTTATTATAATTTTTCCAGCATTAAATAAGTACTTTTGGCATTTTATAAAAATAGGAAAACAGAACTCATTTTCAGGATACATGTGTTTGCTAATTTTTAATAAATATTTATGAGGGTTTATAAATTCCAGAAAAATTAGTATAAATTTCTATAATTAACAAGGATCATTTTGATACTTTATTTTATGTATAATTGAGCTTTTTGTCTATCTCAAAAATTGTTGGAACACAGTGTACAGTTTGATTTATTTATTGAATAGTTACGACTTGCAATATTTTGTGTTGTTTTGAGTTATTGTAGTATTGGACCTCACCCTACACTAGTATAAAGACCTTAGAAAATTAGTTTGGATATAGTGTCACCCTATATTGGACTTTTATGCTAGGTCCCCACTTGGCTAGTATCCAGTTAGGAGTCGTGTCACACCACTAGTGTAAAATCTTGAACATAACTTAGATGCTGAGTTTGTATATCATTATTGATAGGACACCGGACATCTATATTTTCGTACTAGTATTCTTGCTTTGCTTGAGGCAAGTACATCTATAAACTCATTTACTGTCTTTTAATGCTAGAATATGTATTAACCCCGTTAAAATACTGATCCTTGAGGTAGCAAGTTATATCTTCACCTGTTTTACTGCTATCAGTACCTACCGTGCTTTATACCGATCTCAGTAGCTCTTACATGTTAGAACCTGGGTTATGGAAAAACTGATAGTTGAGTACGTGATCATGCCCCCACGCTGCGACCTTGAGCCGTGTAAAGATGACATTATGTATGTAGACCTTGCCATAGGCCAATATCCCGCGGCACTTATACGTGTGTACATTTAGGCATGTACGGAAGTACATATTGTTCTTACCAGTGCCACAGCACCTACAGCACCTATTGACCGATCACGTACCTGCTCCAGTTTTAAACATTAGATATACACGTGTCACCTTGACAAATATATTTTACCGTGATTCCAGTCATACCATTATTTCAGATATGCCATGTTCCCTATGTTACTATGATACTGTGATCCCAGTTGTACCATGAGGCCATGTTTCCAATATTTCCTGTTTTATAGACTTATCACACCATATTTCTTGTTGTACATCTCTTTCATTATATATTCAGTACTTTAGTTGTAGAGGTTGTACTTGCTCCCGTCCTGACAGGATAACGTTGTAGGTTCATTTTTCGAGGAGGAAATGCTATGTGATACATATTATGGCACTGATTTTGAGGACCTGGCCTTAGCTCCAGAAGAGGCCCCAGCGGAGAACCTTGCTTAGATATTTTCATGTGTTTTGAGACTTAGACTTTGTTTTGAACTTATATTTGGATACTGGACTTTGTCTCCAGTTAGATACTTTGGAAGTGTATTATTAAGTCTGTACTTGTTTACTTTTGCTTATAGATATTGTGTTGTGATGAACCCTTTAAATGTGATATTAGAACTGTTAGCAGCTTAGATCCTTTATTATCTATTTTTAGAACAGCTTACTACGCTTTAACCAAGCGTAGGCTGGACATGGCTCGGCCCGGTCCAACAATTTGGGTATCGGGTCGTGACATATTTTTAGTGGCGGCCCATGCAGGTCCAGACTTAAGTTGTTTGGTTATGTTATTGTACCAAGCATACCTGCAACTAGGATCTTAGGACAACTTGTTAACACTAAGGATAAACAATTAGAACACCTAGAGGATTTTTAGGATTGCAACATAAGAAAACTCATCACAGCATAGGACCGTTAACTATATTTAGTCTCTTGTTTGAAATTCAGTGGGTTACAATTTTCACCAGGATAGTACCCTTGGGATGACCCCTAAGGATCTCACTCTAATCTTACCTCGAAATCTGTTTTCACTTATTTCTATTTGCTCTCCTTTAAATTCGTTGTTGAATTTAATTTCTGATTTTCGTTGTTAACTTTGATCTTGCATCGTGATAAATTTTGTAGATTGAATTATGATATATCCTGATAAGGTAAATGTCTGCTTTAGTTATGGAGTTTAGAATTTATCGCAGCCATATTAGCTGGTATGACAAAAACATAGGGCCTGATTTTGGGTATACTTATCTTAGATTATAGAATTTAGATTTTCTCGCAGCCATACCGGTTGGCGTGGCAAGAATTCTAGATAATATGATTTTAGGGTGTATACCTTAGTCTTGACTCTATCATTTATTGTATATAAGCTTACTGGTGTGGCAAAAATTCTGGCAACATGATTTCAGAAGACGTGTGTAGTTATCAGATCATATCTCAACTTGGTTCACTTTGTTATGACCGAATGAGCAAGATTAAATTTTTATCATCATTCTTCTCCGTCTTGATTAACTCTGTTCTATCTACATCTACAACTAGGATTATAGGTTCTCTAGGATTCTCCAACAGGATTGCTTTCATGTTATCTTTTTGGACATAATTATTTTTGTGTTCCATCTTTCCTATGACTTGACTAAACTCTTCTTCGTTAACCTCTTGGATAATTCTTCTCGATATACATCTCGTTGTCTTCATACCATTCTTGGAGATATTTCGATAAACTTTTCTGTCTTGCTTGACCCTTTAACTTGTTTGGACACTGTTATGGATTGCTTGACCCAGTCTTAGGCCTTGTTACCTTCTACTTGATAGACAACCGAAATAGCCAAACCTTGTTAACTGATTCTATAGTATAACTATAAATGTATTGTGTGATTGTGATAAATACTTTTCCTAGGGGTTGGTTAGATTAAGCTTATAGGACAAGTATGGGTGACTGACTGTAGTAGACTTGAAAACATTAAGAACGATTGTATTGATAGTATGACTTGATGATAGGGTATCTAAGATAGAATAATAAGATATTATATTGTTGTGATTACAGAATGAGGATCCGAATCATGTACTTACAAATTGAGGATTTAGCATTTGTAGAATTTTGGTTGGTTATCTATAGCTAATTACATGTGATTAGAGGGTATATCGACATATGGAATGATATAGAATAAGTTAGAATGAGATATAATATTGCATACGAGATCGGAAAGATATCAGTTCAAAAGACAAAGAACAAGGCAAAGACATATGTACATTGGTAATTAATAAATCGGGAGTTTTAAAATCGAGGATTTATATTCGGAGGACTTGTTGAGTAAAAAGAAGAAGGCTCTACGCCAAGGATAAGTATTGAACGTATAATTTTAAGGAGAAGCTGTAGGAAAGGATTGACGACAAATGATGCAAAGGAACTGTGGATTGATAGAATAAGGATACTTAGGATGTGATAAGGAAATCAAGTATTTACAAATTGAGGTTGGAAATATGGTTGATGATTAAGCATTTTAGGCTTATAGACATGTCCAGAGAATGACCTATATTTTAGGGTATACGTTAAGGTTCCATGTTAGTATGGAAGATTCTAAAGGATATATAACATAGTTTATGATAGAAGAACCTTTGTTGAACCTAAACCAAAAAGATTGTAAAGAGAAACGGAAGAGATGATTACATGGGTAGCATATTAAGTATTGTAGCCAAAGCAGCTACATGTTATAGTTTGACCTATTGGATGATTTTTAATTTTGAGGACGAAATTTTTGTAAGGTGGGTAGGATGTAAGCCCCCTGAATTTCAGGGTTTATTTTAAATTTTCTGAATGAATTATTTTCGATAAATATTTTATTATTTAATTGTTTGTGATAATTAATGACCTTTCCCGTGACTTTGACTTCTGGAGCGTCAGGGATGCCAATCTCTAAAAACTCTCTTCACGAGTTTTGTAGTAGATAAGATTATCTTCATGTTGACATATCATGTCCTACTTAAACTCGTTCCCTTGTGCTCTTTTTGTATCGCACAACTTCGGGTCAACTTAGACCAATTAATCATTGAATAATTATTCCCACTTTTATCTTTGATCATCGTTTGCACGTTACCGTGACTTTTAATTTAGGAACACAAGACCAGTCATTTTCTCAGAACCAACTTCTCATGAATGATCTACTCGAGACGCTCTTCACCCATGACCTTCGTGTCCCACTTAGACACTCCATTTTGTGCTTCATTTTCTTCGCACAACTTTCGGGTAAATTTGGGCCGATTTATTTTCTACCGTGAAACCTGATTTAATTTTCAATTTAATTTCGGGACCCGACATCGAGCCAACCTAGTCGACCCAAAGTATGGATATGGCCCACATGAAGCCTACTACCCACATGACACTTGTGTCCCATTTATTTGAGTCCCCACATGTTGCTTATTTACCCTTGATTATAAATATCTATTTTAATTCAATTATTGCACCCTGTCCGATTTTGACCCGACCCGGCTCGACCGAACCTGAACCCAAGCTCCATGTTGTCCTCTCATGACTGCCCAAATATCCCACACAATATTTCTCTTTTTTCTATTTAAAAATATCTCTTCCTCCCTCTACTTTATTAAATATCTTAAAATATCTCTTATATATATATATATACATATATATATATATATATATATATATATATATATATATATATATATATATATATATATATATAAATAACTCTCTCTCTCTCTTATAACAAATACACCTCACCCCCTCACCCTTTCCTTTACAGCACACAACCCCCCTATTCTCTAGCCGACTTCCCACTCTCTCTCCCTTTCAAATATCTCTCTCTCTATTTTCACTCTCTCTCTTTCTATATTATTTATACACACACACATGCAAAAACATATAACTCTCTCTCTCCCTTTCAAATATCTCTCTCTATTGTCACTTCCGTTTCCCGTTATACGTATTTTTCAGGATACATGTACGAATTTCTGACAATTGTCAGATGGCCCGTATTTTGACTTATCTTGCTTAGCTTAGCCTTGGTTTAAATCTTGACTTGATTGGTTCAACTTGGTTCGACATGACTTGGCTTGGCTTGGTTTGGTTTATATTGGATTGAGATGAGAGGGGTAGCTATATAAGTCAACTTCTTCTCTCTCCTCCATTATTTGTATTTACTTCTTCATCTTCTTCAATTACTCCTCCCACCTACCAAGCCTAGACAAGTGCAACTTACTTCATGATGGATCTCAAGTTTTATTGTTCTATTCCCTTCCTTACTTCATTCTAAGCCTCTTTAGAACTTGACATTTTGAATTTGATGGATGGTTTCTTGTAGATCTAAGTTTGTAACTTTTTCGGTTTATCTTGGTTTTGATCTCTAAAACTTGGTTATTTTCAAAATCTAATAGTTCTATGTTGTAGGAAATTCAATTCTACCCAATTTTGGCATTTTAACTGCTTGATTTCGACTTCGTATGAGAAAGTTATGTCATTTTTATGTTCATGGGTTCCCCACACCTTTTGGTGTTGTTGGGACGATGAACAGTGCCGCGCGCAGTGTATTCGCTGCCGCGCGCCGCGTGCCGTGCTTGCGCGCAACGTGCATCGTGGGCGATTTTGCCCGCGTGCAATGCGTGACTTGCGCGCCGCGCTTGCGCGCAACGTGCGCCGTGGGCGATTTTGCCCGCGCGCAATGCGTGACTTGCGCGCCGCGCTTGCGCGCAACGTGCGCCATGGGCGATTTTGCCCGCGCGCAATGCGTAACTTGTGCACCACGCGCCCGCGCACTTCTCTGCCGCACGCCCGAGCACCGCGCTTGCGCACAAAGTGGGCGATTTTGCCCGCGCGCAATGCGCAACTTGCGCGCAGGTCACTCCAAATGACTGTCTTTGCTTCTTTGAGCTGTTTTGTAGCTAAAATCTTGAAAAACTCAAAATATGAAAGTTGTAGATCTTTTCCTTGGCTTCAAGAATATGTCATTAGTTATTTTATGCAAGTTTTTCTCATTCATGATAATGTAAGAATAGAACACGATAGTGGCCGGCTGTGGCGCACTCTTGACAAATAAACTGACATGATATATCATGACATGCAGTTACGACAGCTAGCCTGACATGACAAGTATAAATGACCTGGACATCGTGGGCGATTGCGTTTGTACAAATAAACCAGTACTGTCTTGCATCATGTCTAGGATAGGGACCCCTGAGTACCACGGTCAGGGATACCTACAGTAATTGACTAAGGCTAATAAACTAGAATAATTCAGTAGACATGAAGAGATTCCCAGCTACAGGTAATCCCGTTATCTGGGCGCATTAAGTGGACTTGTAGGCTACCGACGAGTAGGACACATTTCCAGCACACAGTCACGTGTTGCATTCTTCATAAACGGACATTCGACCTGGATAACTGGATGGTCTGCATGGGTTGTGGCTGTTGGGATAATCTCATTACATCTTGCTAGTAACTAGGCATGTGATAACCCTAGTTAGTTAAAGTATCAAGCCGTACTCTTTGCTTGGCCGTGATTGATTGGATGGAATCTAGTTCAGCTTAGTCTTGTCCTGATCTTGTACAAGATTGTGACATGACATGATTATTGATGCTTGCCTTAACAATAACGATCGGGGGTCCAGTTCTGTTCAGACGAAGGGTTACAACCCCGGTCCTTGTTTGGTTTAAAGGTTGTAACCTGACTCCCGGAGCAGTTCTGTGTCATCTCTTCGTTTATTGTCTTATTGTAACCCCAAGCCATGCTCGTCATGTTTTATCTTACTTCAATATCATGCTTATTTATACTGGCCTTAACAATAAAGATCATGGGTCCAGTTCGGTTCAGGCGAAGGGTTACAACCCCGGTCCTTATTTGGTTTAAGGGTTGTAACCTGGCTCCCGGAGCAGTTCTGTGCCCTCTCTTCGTTTATTGTCTTGTTACCTTACCAATAGTATTTGAGACGGGTTTCTATTCAGGTGAAGGGCAGCAACCCCGGTCCTTGTTTGGTTTAAGGGTTGTGACCTGGCTACTTGAATGGTTTCCTCGTACTCAGTTTACTGTTGTTATCTCTATTATTATCAGTTCTTTATTTATTATCTTTAATATTCTATTGTGATATACTGGTTTTAGTTCCTAAGTGAAGCCTCCTTTGTGGCACTTACTCTTTCTGGGGTCTGACCCAGCTGGTTTTGTGTGGCCAGACATCGGAGCATCTCCAGAGGATCCACATGTCTTCCAGCCAGATGGTGACCACCAGGCGTAACCCTGGCAACGAGTGGGTTTCTTTTGTCCTCCCACTTTATTGTAAAATTATTCTTTTGAGGCGTTTAGCCGACGAGTACGTGTTAGCTCGTATTACATCTTTATTTACTGTCTGCCTACGGGCTGTAACATGATTGAGAGATCCTAGGGTTGACCATGTATGACTAAACTCTTGCTAGTCCTCACATTTTGTACGACTAGCTTCATGATCAGCGAAATATGTAATGTTTGGGACGCCTTACGATTGTATATTTGGTGATCTTGCATCTTGTAACTTTTACTTACTTGCTTGTGAATTAGACAATAGGCTTGTTCTTGACCATAGGAGATTGATGGCTTGTAGTTAAACCCTCATGTATCTAGACAGCCGTGACCGTATAGCGAGGTGTGTTGCACTTCAGTATACGTAGCTGGCTATGTCCACCCCCGCTCTCCAGTATTCTGGTTCTGGGGCGTGACAATGCATAGGCTATTCGTGCGTTTTGAACGAAATCCCGTCGTAACGCGCGAGTTTTGAACTCAGAAATGGTGTCCCGTCGCAGTGACTTCGTGCACATTTTTTGAGAGATCCGACCGTTGGATCGGCGAAATCTTTGCTCTGTCACAATCTCGGTATATCCATCTTCACTCCCCTCAAGTTTCGTCAATTAATTACGTCGTTTGATACCTCAAATTGGCCACCAAGTTGACACTTTAAATTGTACTGTTTTTGGACAGTTTCGTGGAGCCGACTTCGTCGACTCGTAACTCCGTCGTTGCAGCTTCGGTTGACGCGCTACCAATTCATGTGCGCAACTGGTATAACCCTCTTCCTGCCCCTTAAGTTTCGTTTCATTATAAGCACGTTTGGTTGGTCGAATTCAACGCCAAAGTTGGCCGTCCGAATTCTTTAATTTGCACTTGTAAAATTCCAGTTTTGAACCCGGGACTTCGAATTCAATTTCTGACGCCACCAGTAGACTCGTGGCATCTTTCTGGCTTGTTTTCATATAAAGTTTGCTTGATTTGGAGAACGTGGGCCCTTGCACGTATTTCGGTGCAAAAACGGGTCCCACATTCCGAGTCCACGGGTCACTTTGAGATCGGCTCATCGGAATCCAGTTTCGGATATACCGTTGAGTTCGTATCGTCATTCTGGACTCGTTGACATATAATTTGCTGAGTTTTGAAGACATTTGCTCTGGCACGCATTTCGGTGCAAATCGGATTCCAAATGTCCGCGTCAACGTGTCATTTTGAGTCAGCACATCGAAATCCTATTTCGGACATACCGTTGGGTTCGTATCATCATTCTGGATTCGTGGACATGTAATTTGCTAGGTTTTGTAGACTTCTATTCTGATACGTTTTTCGGTACAAAGTGTGTCCAACGACGAATATTATTTTGACCCGAAATTACCGTTTTGCCCCTGTGTCTAAATTGGACTTATGGGCAGGCTATCCTAGCTAATTTGACCGTTCTGGACACGTTGGTGATATTTATTTTATCATCCGACAACATCTGTAGATTTTGCTTATGTATCATCCTTAATTTGTAATTAATTATTTTTCTAGAAATTGTTACTTTCTGTTTTTGAATTTATATATATATTTTAATTGATGTAAAAATCTGGAAAATTTTGTATTTAAATACTATGTTAATTTAGCTAATTTATTATAATTTTTCCAGCATTTAATAAGTACTTTTGGCATTTTATAAAAATAGGAAAACAGAACTCATTTTCAGGATACATGTGTTTGCTGATTTTTAATAAATATTAATGAGGGTTTATAAATTCCAAAAAAATTAGTATAAATTTCTATAATTAACAAGGATCATTTTGATACTTTATTTTATGTATAATTGAGCTTTTTGTCTATCTCAAAAATTGTTGGAACACAGTGTACAGTTTGATTTATTTATTGAATAGTTACGACTTGCAATATTTTGTGTTGTTTTGAGTTATTGTAGTATTGGACCGCACCCTACACTAGTGTAAAGACCTTAGAAAATTAGTTTGGATATAGTGTCACCCCACATTGGACTTTTATGCTAGATTCTCACTTGGCTAGTATCCAGTTAGGAGTCGTGTCACACCACTAGTGTAAAATCTTGAACATAACTTAGATGCTGAGTTTGTATATCATTATTGACAGGACACCGGACATCTATATCTTCGTACTAGTATTCTTGCTTTGCTCGAGGCAAGTACATCTACAAACTCATTTACTGTCTTTTAATGCTAGAACATGTATTAACCCTGTTAAAATACTGATCCTTGAGGTAGCAAGTTATATCTTCACCTGTTTTACTGCTATCAGTACCTACCGTGCTTTATATCGATCTCAGTAGCTCTTACATGTTACAACCCGAGTTATGGGAAAACTGATAGTTGAGTACGTGATCATGCCCCCACGCTGCGACCTTGAGCCGTGTAAGGACGACATTATGCATGTAGACCTTACCATAGGCCAATATCCCGCGGCACTTGTACGTGTGTACATTTAGGCATGTACGGAAGTACATATTGTTCTTACCGGTGCCACAGCACCTACAGCACCTATTGACCGATCACGTACCTGCTCCAGTTTTAAACATTAGATATACATGTGTCACCTTGACAAATATATTTTACCGTGATTCTAGTCATCCCATGATTCCAGATATGCCATGTTCTCTATGTTACTATGATACTGTGATCCCAGTTGTACCATGAGGCCATGTTTCCAGTATTTCCTATTTTATAGACTTATCACACCATGTTTCTTGTTGTACATCTCTTTCATTATATATTCAGCACTTTAGTTGTAGAGGTTGTACTTGCTCCCGTCCTGACAGGATAACGTTGTAGGTTCATTTTTCGAGGAGGAAATGCTATGTGATATATATTATGGCACTAATTTTGAGGACCTGGCCTTAGCTCCAGAAGAGGCCCCAACGGGGAACCTTGCTTAGGTATTTTCATGTGTTTTGAGACTTAGACTTTGTTTTGAACTTATATTTAGATACTGGACTTTGTCTCCAGTTAGATACTTTAGAAGTGTATTATTAAGTCTGTACTTGTTTACTTTCGCTTATAGATGTTGTGTTGTGATGAACCCTTTAAATGTGATATTAGAACTGTTAGCAGCTTAGATCCTTTATTATCTATTCTTAGAACAGCTTACTACGCTTTAACCAAGCGTAGGCTGGACATGGCTCGGCCCGGTCCAATAATTTGGGTATCGGGTCGTGACAGGTTACAACCCTTAAACCAAAAAAGGACCGAGGTTGTAACCCTTCGCCTGAACAGAACTGGACCCCCGATCGTTATTGTTAAGGCAAGCATCAATAATCATGTCATGTCACAATCTTGCACAGGATCAAGATAAGACTAAGCTGGAATAAACTCCATCCAATCAATCACGACCAATCAAGAGTACGGCTTGATACTTTTAACTAACTAGGGTTATCACAGGCCTAGTTATTAGCAAGATGCAATGAGATTATCCCAATAGTCACAAGCCCTGCAGACCATCCGGTTATCCAGGTCGAATGTCCGTTTATGAAGAATGCAACACGTGACTGTGTGCTAGAAATGTGCCCTACTCGTCGGTAGGCTACAAGTCCACTTAATGCGCCCAGATAACGAGATTGCCTATAGCTGGGAATCTCTTCATGTCTACTGAATTATTCTAGTTCATTAGCCTTAGTCAATTACTGTAGGTATCCCTGACCGTGGTACTCAGGGATCCCTATCCTAGACATGATGTAAGACAGTACTGATTTATTTGTACAAACGCAATCGCCCACGGTGTCCAGGTCATTCAATTCTGTCATGACATGCTAGCCGTCGCAACAGCATTCGAGATATATATCATGTCAAATTCACTATCAAGTATGCGCCACGACGGGCCACTATCATGTCATGTCATTTGTCAAAAGTGCACCACAACTGGTCACCATTATGTCATGGAACATATTTAAAATTAACATTTAACCTGGTATAAGCGTATATGCAATAACTAAATATAAACAGGGTGCAAGAGTTGTGGAGGAATCATGCGGCCAGGGGAGACGGGGCATAACTTTCACATACGAACTCAAAATGAGGTGCTCCAGAGATATTCGGAAAGGCAAGACAAAGATCTAAAACTTTCATGTTTTAAGTTTTTCGAAATTCTGGCTAAAAAATAGCTAAACTTGGCAAAAACAGTCATTATGTGCACTTTTTATGCCAAAAATTCAATTCTGCGTAAAATACGCAAAAGAGGAGGGTTCCAGCGTAAAATTTCACATTCTGGGTACCATCCAGCGTAAAATACGCAATTCAGGGTTCCATGCGTAAAATCTTACATTCTGAATACTATCCAGCGTAAAATACACAATTTCAGGGTTTTCTGCGTAAAATCTTACATTCTGGATGCTATCCAGCGTAAAATACGCAATTTCAGGGTTCCCTGCGTAAAATCTTACTCAGCCGACATGAAAAATTCCGAAAACTTGTTTTGGCCATAAAAACTTCATTTTAACTCGAAATGAGGTGAATCAAAAACCAAATCCATACGAAATTTCGTGCTCTTGCTCATGGAACTATTAGTTTTCGAAAATAACAAGTTTTAGTAGATCAAAACCAAGAAAAACTCCATGAACTCATGAAACCCCAAAGTTATAATGTAGATCTAGAAGAATCTATCCATAAAAATCAAAAACTCCAAGTTCTAGAGAGGCTTATAATCATGTAAAGAAGAGAATGGAACAATAAAACTTGAGATCCATCATGAAACAAGTTGCACTTGCCTAGGGCTCTTGGGTGTAGGTGGAGAGTAATGGTGAGGAAGAAGAAGAGTGAATGAGGAGAGAGAAAGAGTGTTGGGTTAATAAATGGGGATGGTGGTGGTAGGTAAGGGTTCTCCCCTTAGTTCATGATGAACCAATAAGCAACCCAAGCCGAACCAAGCCAACCCAAACAAGCCGAACCAAGCCAGGAGACATGCAATACGAGTCAGATACGTACACGTATCCCAAAATATGTAATACGAACCATGGTCATTACAAAATGCATGGAAATAAAGCTTAAATACTTCTTTCCTCACAAAGAATGCATGAAAATAAACCCTAAAATGCATATTTCACTCTATTATCAAGATTGAAATAAATCTTAACATGTTTTTTTATTCAAAAATTTTGACTTTAGGACTGCCAGAAATTGTGGCAGTCCTGCTGTAGAGCATGTCCCTTTCAGGACTGCCACAATTCCTTGCAGTCCTCAGTACTTCTAGGACTGCCAGCAATTATGGCAGTCCTATTGTACATCGAGTCTATTTCAAGACTGCCACAATTTTTGGCAGTCCTCAATACTTCTAGGACTGTCAGAAATTGTGGCAGTCCTGATATAAACCAAATTCTTCTACAACTAGGGTTTCTTCTATAGTTTTCTTCTACAACTAGGATTTTATGCATAATTCTTCTATTAATAAAGAAAAATTGGTTAATAGACTAATAGATTAATAGATTTGATAGATTTGATAACCCAATTTCTTCTACAACTAGAGTTTCATCCATAATGTCCAAACAAGAAGAAGAAAAATAAACTAGGGTTTGGAGAGAGATCTGAGAAATTAGAAGAGAGCAAAAATGTCAAAATAAACTAGGTTTGAAAAAAATAATGTTCTTGTTCTTGTTGTTCTTGTTGTTCTTTTTCTTCTTTTTCTTCTCCTTCTTCTTCTTGTGAGGAAAGAGAGGAGAGCAAAAAAAATAAAAAGTTGACTTATATACTCACATGTTGGCTAGCCCTGAGTAATTTTTTCAATGACAAACTTGTAAATAAATTAAAATTTGCTTTTGGCTAGTCCTGATCAACTTTTGATGTGCCCTTATAAATAGCCATTTTTTGGCTATTTATAAGGGCACATAAGAATTTGATCAGGGCTAGCCAGGATTAGGGCTAGCCAATGTTTGAGGAAATTTTACTCGGGCTATCCAAATATTCCACTCAGGGGGCTGTCCAAACCCCACACCCCCCCCCCCAAACCCCAAAAAATCAATCTCATTTCAAAATTTCACTCTCTCTCTTCACAAACCCTATTTTCCCCCTTCTTTATCTTCTTCTATCCATCTTCTTCTTCTTCTTCTTCTTCTTCTTCTTCTTCTTCTTCTCCACCATTTCCATTCTCACATCTCCATCAAAATTCTAGTTTTCTTCTCATCTTCTTTTTCTTCTTCTCTACCATTTCCATCATCACCATCTCCATCAAAGCCCTAGTTTCTTTCTCATTCCCAATTTCGATGGCATCCAAAAAATTAAATACCCTAAAATGCATGGAAATAAAGTTTAAATACTTCTTTCCTCACAAAAAATGCATAAAAATAAACCCTAAAATGCATATTTCACTATATTATCAAGATTGAAATAAACTGTAACATGTTTTTTTTATTCAGGAATTTCGACTTTAGGACTGTCAGAAATTGTGGCAGACCTGAAAGGGACTTGCTGTACAACAAGTCCCTTTCAGGACTGTCATAATTTATGGCAGTCCTCAATATGTCTAGGACTGCCAGAAATTTTGGCAGTCCTGCTGTAAAGCATGTCCCTTTCAGGACTGCCATAATTTTTGGCTGTCCTCAGTACTTCTAGAACTGTCAGCAATTGTGGCAGTCCTGTTGTACATCGAGTCTATTTCAAGACTGCCACAATTTCTGGCAGTCCTCAATACTTCTAGGACTGTCAGAAATTGTGGCAGTCCTGATATGAACCCAATTCTTCTACAACTAGGGTTTCTTCCATAGTTTTCTTCTACAACTAGGATTTCATACATAATTCTTCTATTAATAAAGAAAAATTGGTTAATAGACTAATAGATTAATAGATTTGATAGATTTGATAACCCAATTTCTTCTACAACTAGGATTTCATCCATAATGTCCAAACAAGAAGAAGAAAAATAAACTAGGGTTTGGAGAAAGAGATCTGAGAAATTAGAAGAGAGCAAAAAATTAAAATAAACTAGGTTTGAAAAAATTGATGTTCATGTTCTTGTTCTTGTTGTTCTTGTTCTTTTCTTTGTTCTTCTTCTTTTTCTTCTTCTTCTTCTTGTGAGAAAAGAGATGAGAGCAAAAAAATAAAAAGTTGACTTATATACTCACATGTTGGCTAGTCCTGAGTAATTTTTTCAATGGCAAATTTGTAAATAAATTAAAATTTGTTTTTGGCTAGTCCTGTAACACCCAGTTTTCCAGATGAAGGTAATTTTGAAATTTTGTAATTATAATTATTATTTATTGATATTTATTTCATATTATGATTTTTGGTGATTTTTAATCATTTTAAAACTATTTAAAAATCATGACTTGTGATTTTGATATGTAGCTAGTGAAACCGTAGAGACTGTCTGTCCTAGAGCCTAGCCATGTGATTAGGGTGTTTCAATTATCATTTTTAGCCTAGGGGTAATTTGGTCATTTTTACTTATTAGAATATTTATTTATTTATTGGATTGACGATTGTTGATTTTGACTTTTACTAGTTGTGACTTAAGAGGCTAACCGAGATGTTGACTCTAGTTAAGGTGACTTGATTAGCATGGTGAGACCCTAGTCTAACTTAAGTCAATCTAAGTTAGTCATGTAGGAATCAAGACTTGAATAGAAGGCTTAGTGATTTGGTCCATAGGCTTGAGACTTAGAATTGGTTCCATGACTTATAAAACTTGGCCCATGGACCATAACTAGAAGCTCTAACCCTAACTAAACCCTAAGTGACCAGCCACTAGGTCATTCCCAACCCTATAAAATCTCTCTTCCTATTGTTCTTGCCTCTTTTATATCATTTCTCCATTTGACAAAAACCAATGTTTGTTCCCTTCTTCAAAATTCTTATTTTATTCATTTAACCTCCTTTTTCATCCTAGTCTTTTGCATTGGGTTCTAATTGATGTTTATGGACTGTTAGTGGAGAGCCATTTCAGTTTGGGATCAATTTGGAGCACTTGGCCATCAAGAAGAACCCCCCAATTGAGACTTTTTCTTGCAAATTGCACCTATAGGTAAAATCCCTTAAATTGTATTTTAATTCCGATTTCTTTGCATATTAGGCTAGCCCTAAGTGTCCCCTAGCTGTCCCTAGAGTTTGGGTGGATTTCGTGTCCGTTTGGTGTCCGTATCGAATACGTATCATGATGTGTGTGTAGGTGTTTGATGAAATGCTTGAGTGAATTAAACCTTTGTATTTTCTAAAACAAATTACATATTTGGGAAGCCCTTGATGTGTGTTTTCGAACCCCCAAGCTCTTAGCTCATATCGAGTTGTGTCCGTGTCCAAAATGGACACGTACTCACTACACGAGACACGACGCACATGCCCTGCTGTTCGAGCCCCCTATCTCACTGTGCACGACACTTCGGCACACCAAATTTGGTGTGCTCGTGGGGGCCATGACTGTCAGGCCACCTACAAATTTTCGGGTGAAATGTTTGAGTATCGAGGAAGTTCTCGATCTCGCACGGATCACGCACATACTGTGCACGTGCGGGAAAACCGCACTGACACGCACTTCGTATCGTGTCCTGTCACCACGAGGACATGATTCAGGGTAATGTTTGTGTAGCCCTAGACCCACTCTTTCGTGGGACACGGACACGACCCTTCTCGTGTTGTGTGTCGAGTCCTATTGGACTCGACATGGCTGCACGAGGCAGTCCTCACTGCCAGTTTAGATGATTTTTCCATTTCGAAATTTGACACTTTGTGTCCAGTTTTTGGACACTAGATAAATGGGGTGGACACGTGCACATACTCTAGTATCATTACCAACCATTATTAGTGAGTTTTATGATGGATTTTAGGGTCGAATTGTCACTACCATATTTCTAGTATGAGGGTATTTTTGTCATTTTTGGGGTATTTTAAATTTATTAGAATTAATTAGAATCTATGGGAATTTTTAGGAATTATTTTGGAATTGTTTGGGCTAGATTGGTTTTGGCTAGTTTGGACCCATGTAGATCAACCTAGGAGCTAACCCTAGTTAGTATGAGCTTGGTTAGGATTTGTGACTCTAGTCTAACCTAGCCTAATCTATGGTTAGGTCATTAGAACCTATTTAGCTATAGAAATTAGAAAGCCATAAGCCATGACTTATGATTTAGAGTCTTTATTAATCAAATCAACCATAGCTCATGTAACTTGGCCCAAGCCCAAACTACCAAACCCTAACCCTAAGTGTAGTGGCCGGCCACCTATTACATTGGGATTCCTCCACTATAAAACCCCTCCTAAATTCTAGGGCTAGCCTCCTTTCCTTAGAAAAATTATTTCAAGAAGAAAGAGGTGAGTTCCTATCTTTAGAAATTCATTATAAATCCATTTTAGGTCTTTTTTTTCCCCAAACTAGTTGCATTAGATCCTAATATCAATGTTCTTGCTGTTGGTATTGATTGTTTGCAGGAAAGAATCAATTTGTGAGATTTTGGTGGTTGAGGAAATCATTCCATTTGGGGATTTTTTCACCCATTGTTCATCAATAGGTAACTTTCCCATTTCTCCATGGATTTTCATTTTGTCTTCATCAATAGGAAGCCCTAAGGGTCCCCTAAGAGTCTGGATAGGATTCGTGTCGGGTGTCATGGGTTTTGTGTCCGTTTTGGACACGTGTCTGTGTCCCTACACTGGTGTTTGTAAAAATGCCACAAAGGGGCTGTTGGTGTTATTTTCGATTTGCTTTTGAATAGGAAATTTAGTTTCATGATTGCTTATGCATTTTGATCTGCTGTGGTAGTATCAGTGTCGTTTCGTGTCGGATTTACGGCTTGAACACGCGCGCGTGCTACAGGGATCCCCTGCCTATCGGGGTCTGTAGCGGACACGACACGACACTATTTGGGATGAAATTTTGGTGACACTTAGGACACGTGACTGACATGACACAGACCAATTTTTAGCTCATCTTATCTAGCGGATTGGGAGAAATCCCACCCGTACCGATTTCACACTGCACTGTGCATTGTTGATTTTTGCTACTGGTACGGGCCTCGTGTCCGACACTGACACGTTGTGGACACTGGCCAATGGGCCTATGAGGTAGCCCCATAGGTGGGCTACCTATGTGGGTGACCACGAGACTCCCTCGTGTCTTGTGTCGTGCACACGACACAAGTGCACGTGTGCACGAGGCAGTGCACTGGACAGTGCACTGTGTGTTGTTCTTTTGAGTTTCTTGTACTGGACACGCCGTGTCAGGCCTTGGGTGACACGAAATGGATGTGTGGGGTTGTGCACATGGATTGTTTTCAATTACCAACCATTAGGTTCATGATTAGTTAATTTTTCCTATTCGATTTCTCAATTAACCAATGTTGACTGATACTTGTAACCTGGAAATCCCCAGTTTTCTAAATGCCCATTTGGACACTTAAATTAACCCTGTTAATGCTGATTAAATGATGGTTTAGTTTCTATACATAATTCTCCTATTAGTAGACTAATCGTGTATTGATTTTTGGGTCGTTTGGTGTTGTGGGAAATTGATTTTGACAGTGAGAATGTATGGCCTGAAATGTTAACTCTGAACTATCTACTACCTGGTTGTTTGAACTGGATTATAATGTTGAACCTGGGATTCATTGCAACTGGAATATGTGAACTGCTCTCTTGAGTTTTATGAAACTTGCATGATCTTGGTTGTGGAACTGTTATACCTACTTTAGCTCAGTGTTTTGATAGCTAACAACTGATTTTTATACAAACTGATAACTGTTTTCTTTCCCTTTCATTTGGTTCTTGGACCTGAGAATTGGGTTTCTTCCCATTTTGCATTAACACACACAGATTCACCCTAAATCCTGAGAATTTATGCATCCTTTATATTTCCTACATTCTGAAATAACATGCTCACTGCACACACAAGTCCAGTCACACACACACACCCTTCCCTCTATCTTCCTGTCACACACTATTGCACACTCTCTTGTATTCCACACACACACAGCCTTGTTTCCCTCTCTTCACTGTTTTTATTTCCTGCACACTCTATACATCTTCCTGTCATATGTTGCAACCCCCCCCACACACACACATACATTTATTCATGCCTTCCCTATATGCCTACCTAATGTTCCCTCTAATATATGTGTCTATATATAATGCAATTGTATTATATATATATAAGTTAACATATGCATTGTGATATATGCATGTTCCTATATATGTATGAGTGTGTGTTTTATATATATATAGATATATATGGTGTATGGGGATGCCATATGATAGTACCCATATGGGGGTATGGGTTATACAAGTACATGTATATGCCATATAACTTGGGTATTTACTATATATAGGTAATGTATATACTTGTGTTGAGAATAGGCCTAGGTAGTTTGGGATAGCTTGGTGAGCTTAGATAGGGCTTGTACAACATTATTAGACTTAGTATAGCCTAGTTTAGACTTGGTTGACCTAGTTTGACTTCTAGGGTTGACCAGAATTGACCAAGAGTTGACTTTGGCCTAGATTGACCTAGAATCATGTAGAATGCATAGTAGAATTTCATTTTACCATTTTAGACTTGTTGTGACTTGTGCTGTTCTGATTAGGAGCCAGACACCACTCCTCGGACGGTACTTTTCATATTGGACACTCAGATACAGGCGAGTACATTCTCTGATCATTTCATATCCTGCTTAGAATTATTTCCTGCAGTAGATTACTTTACTTGTACTGTCACGATGGTCACACGGATTGGTACTATATGGATCCCTTCTTGAGATGTTATCCTTAGGGAGCATCGGGTACTTCATGTTCTGCGCGTTTCACTTACATGGCGTATCACTATGCTTCACTGGTTCTTTGATCACTTGCGACATATACTCTTATGATCGCAGAGTCTCCTAGAATCTCTTATCCCATTCACTGGGTATCCTAGAATCTCCTAGAATCACCCATTTATGGGCATCCATGTATCACCCTTCGGGGGCCTTGCATGGAATCATAACATAACCTGGCTGGATCCTTGTGTATTGATTGGGGGTACGGGGGAGTAGAAATGGACATGTGAATAATACCCAAGTAGTATCTTATCAGAATCTCTTCCGTAGTGTCTTATCATAATCTCCTACGCCATTTACATGTCTATGTTGTACTCTGACTCACTAGTCACATGATAGTTCTCTATGTATAGTAGATATTTCTATTACAGCTTTCTCTCTCTGTTTACATACTGCACTTCTTTCAGTACTTGTATCTTACTTTACTGCATGATTATATCTTCTAACCTGCTATGAACTGTTGAGATGTACTGTACTCGCTCATGTCCTGACTGGACCTGTTAAAAATATTACAGAGGACGAGGAAGAGGCTTGCCTGGACACTTACTACGGAACAGCCTTAGATGACACATGCGAGCTGGACCCTCAGGAGGACCCAGCTCTAGCTGAGGATATCATCCCGATTGCCTAGACTAGATTAGTTAGGCTTATCTTACTTTATGCAGTCTTGAGACATGTTTTAGCTAGACTATATTTGGAGTTCAGAGTTGTATATATTCTTTCATTCTGTATCTGAGACCATGTACTTCTGGGTATTGCTGGGATTATCTTAGACTACTTTTCATCTATTTATTTCCTTGAGTTCTATTTCATATCGTGCTATCTCTTCCTTAGTTGTGATTGAGTTTTACTGCTATGTCACCCCCATTCGGGGAGTATAAACTGTTTAGAACTATATTGTTAGATGTTGTGACCTAGGACAGCGTTCTACCGCCGACACTGCGGCATAGGCTGGACGTACCCACGTCTCGTGCCCTTACTCTAGGGTGCGGGTCGTGACACGAATCATTAATTTCCTATTTTGGGCTGATATCCCTTAACTGAACTGTTTTCCTGAGTTTAATCTGATAATTAACTGGTTTTTTTATGATGTTAATGATAGGGTTAGTTCACCTACATGTTTGATGAATAATGTTCATGATTAGTTGTGACTTGTGGTGAGCAATGGGATTTGAATTCGGTTTTTGGGCTGCTAGTTGCTAAAGGACAGTTGGTTAGTTGAGCTGTCATTAGATTTTCCTGAGATTTCATGATGTTGGGCCTATGACTGAACATGAGATTAACTAATGCCTATATTCACTCATTCACACTTGCATTCACTAAAATTCCTGATGACACTGAAATGATTTCCTATTTAATGTTCATTGGTTTGTTCGAAATCCTGAGATTTCACTCACTGTTTTGTAAATCTGTCACACACACCCTATCCTAAGTCCCTGTCACACACACTCTACTACATGACAACACACATTTTCTATCACTGTTGGTTCAACCCACACACACCTGTGCACTCAACACACACAAAAATCTGGGATTATGTATACACTGTTGAGACACAACATTGGCCCACTCACACAAACTGAAAATTGTTTTCCCCTTTTCACTCACTGTTTTGGTTCTGTCATTTGATCCTAGTTTTCCAACTGAATTTGAGTTTGATTTGATTAAAATATGTTTTCGAATTGGGTTTTAGATAACTGAGAAGTGAAATGAACTCTGGGTTCATTTGATCCTGGGATTTATAAATTGAATTGAGAAGAAATCAGCTTTGAAACTAAAAATTGGGTTTGATTTTCAAATGTTAATGTTAATACTGAGATTTCCATGCTAACTGAAATGTTAAACTGAGAATTGAACCTTGGTTGAAATCTGAGACATGTCACTAATTCTGAGAACCTATGACACCCTCTACACACACACACATGTAGACACTCTTTCACACATTCAAACACACACACTGCAATATTCTAATTTTCTGTCATAGGTTTCAGAAAAACCTAAAATCTGAGTTTAATTGGGTTTGGAATGTTTGTACATATCTGGGTTGTCTTGAATTCAGTTTTAGTTGTTGACATTGTATTTCACTGTACATGGGATTGGGATTTAGGAACAAAAACCTGAGAATAGATTAGGAATTGGACTTGATTTACATTGTTACACTATACACTTCACACTCACCTCTCTATCTCTCTCTATATATATATGAACTGGATTTGAAATGGGGAAAAACTGAAATGAGATGTTAACTTAGAACTTGTGATTTATACTCTAAAACCCTTTCCAGTTAACACTTTTAACCCCCATACATGCTCTCATATATGTGACACTTCCCATTTCATTGACACATTACTCCTTGACACATGACACACACTAACCACATAGCCCTTTTCATAATGCTAGCTCTTTCCCTCTCTAACTCTCTCTCTCTATATATAATGTTGTATAAATATATGTAATCCTATATACATATATATACATATATATGAAATTCATGACTATAGCTAAATGTGAATGTGCCTATGATGTGTGGCTTGTGTTTGGCTTGTATAGCCTTGTATTGATGTGTGCTTGCTAGAATAGTCTTGGTTAGGCCTAGAATGACTTGTTAGTCTAGGTTTAAACTTAGAATGGGTTAGTTGACCAAGTTTGACTAGTGTAGTTGACCATGGTTGACCAAGAGTTGACTTTGGCCTAGAATGACCTAGATTCATGTAGAATGCATCGTAATGATCAATTACTTCATTTTAGACTTGTTGTGACTTGTACTGTTCTATAGGAGACAGACACCACTCCTCGGACAGTATATTCTTTTCGGACATTCAGGATACCAGGCGAGTACATTCTCTGATCATTTCATATCCTGTTAGAATTATTTTCCTGCTTTAGATTACTTTACTTGATGCTGTCACGTTGGTAACACGGATTAGTACTATATGGATCCTTTCTTGAGATGTTATCCCCTCAGGGAGCATCGTATACTACATGTTCTGTGTGTTTCACTTACATGGTGTATCACTATGCTTCACGGTTCATTGATCACTTGTGACATGTACTCTCACGATCACAGAGTCTTCCTTGAATCACCCATTTATGGGCATTCCCAGAATCACCCATTTATGGGCCTACCATGTATCACCCATTGTGAACCTTTGCATGGAATCATAACATAACCTGGCTGGATCCTTGTGTATTGATTGGGGTACGGGGGAGTAGAAGTAAACATGTGAATAAAATCCAAGTAGTGTAGTTCCCAGAATCACTCCATAGTATAGTTCCCAGAATCTCCTATGCCATTCACATGTTTATATTGTACTCTGACTCACTAGCCACTGATAGTTCTCTATTTACAGTATATATTTTCATTACAGCTATCTCTTTTACATTCTATACTTCTTTCAGATCCTGTATCTTACTTTACTGCATTATTATATTTTCTAACCTGCTATGATCTGTTGAGATGTATTGTGCTCGCTCCTGTCCTGACTGGACCTGTTGAAAATATTACAGAGGACGAGGAGGAGGCCTGTGTGGATACCTTCTATGGGACAGCCCTAGACGACACTTGTGAGCTGGACTCTCAGGAGGACCCAGCTCTAGCTGATGACATTACCCCTACTGCCTAGACTAGTTTAGTTAGGCTTATTTCTGTCATTGAGATCTAGATTGTATATATTCTTTCATATTCAGTAGTTGAGACTTGTATTTCTGGATGTTTGCTGAGATGTTATCTTAGACACTTAGACTTTTCTGAACATCTGTATTTCATTTGAGTTCTATATCATATCGTACTTCTTCTTCCTTAGTTGTGATTGAGTTTACATTCTGCTATGTCACCCCCATTCGGGGAGTATAAACTGTTTAGCCTTATACTGTTAGATGCATTGAGACATAGGACAACGTTCTAACCGCCGACACTGCGGCGTAGGCTGGACGTTGTTACGTTCTCGTACCCTCACAGTGGGTGCGGGTCGTGACAAGTTCTGATCAAATTCTTATGTGCCATTATAAATTGTCTTTTTTTTTGGCATCCAAACATAGAAAAATGATAACTTTTCTTTTCCAACCCCGCGACGTTGCGAATAAAACACACATTTTTAGTCTCTAGAGCCTACCAAGGGTTTTAGGATGGTTTCTTGTTCCGCAAACCACAGCCCACTAACCCAACATTACCACTCTCCTTCCATGTCCTTCCTTCACAGAAACCCCCAATACACAACCCACCCCAAATCCTCCAAAATCTAGGGTTTTCCCAAATCCCCATAACCCATGTTGAAGGTTCTCTCCTCTTCCTCGAGACTGCGATTACAAACCCTAGCTCCGAAATTCCCTCCAAAATTCCCCAATGGAGGGGAAGCTAGGTCTCCCCTGCTCCGACTTTTCGACTCGCTGAGGCGGTCCGGGTGTCAAAGTCCGAGCTTTTCCAGGGCGGCGCTGTTCTGCTCGGAGTCCGGCGATGGGGCGGAGAAACCCGAGGCTCCGGCGGCCGCAGAAGGCGGAGGGGCCGAGGAAGCTGACTCGAAGGCCTCTTCGGCGATTGTGTCCATGAATCCCCGGCCGGAGGATTATCTCACGGTTAGATTTACAATAAAGATTGTTAGCTTTTATTACTTTTGTTCCGCGGCCGGGGGGGGGGGGGGGGGGGGGGGGGGGGGGGGGGGCGGGGGGCGCTCAATGCATAACTTGACAAGTGGGTTTACAGAAGATGCTCGAGTTTCATGTTTTGATTACGTATGAGTGCGAAAGCAAGGACACTCCGAAAATTGGTGCCTGTATCCTGTTGCATCGTGTCGCGACACACACTCCAAAAATACAATAGGATGTACCAAAATAAATGCAATGTCTGTATTATGTGTTGTATCTGCGTCCATGCACATAGGTGCTGTGGGAACCATCCTGGTTGCTCAACTTGCAAAGGACATGTTTGTTAATTGGGTAATGTTCTCATGTATTAACCTTTTTCATAGTATTTAGTTATATAGGCAAAAATAGAAAAGAAACCGCAATTGTGGATGGATTTTGTCGTGGATGTTATTCCACTACTCAAATTTCATACCTTTGTTTAAGAAAAATCAATTTAAGCATTGTTATTGTAGAACTATTAATTTTGAGGCCGTCTTGATCTATTTGGACTAATATCCGATTGACCTTTGTTGTTGTGGTTGTACAATTTACTCTCTAATTGCAAGCTTAGATATGGCCAGGTTGTGTTGTTGGGAGCTCATTTGTGAAAAAAATAACCTGATAAGAAATTTCTTGTTAAAAGCATTTATCTTTGTGGTCCTCTAGTGAATATATATTTTTATATTTTGAGAGTCAGAATCAGTTTGTGTTTGAACCCAAGATATCCCCTGCCCCAATGGAAGACCTCAACCATTGGGTTGCCCCTTGGCGAATAAGTTGAAAATGGGTTTCACTACATTGATTGGTCTACGCCTATGAGTCCGAGGAACATGCATAGAAGACTATAGTTGCTAAGAAGTAAGAACCCTAAATTATTTGCAAAATGTATGTTGTAGTTTAATATTTCTAAGCTAGATAAACATAAGAAGAAGTATCTGAGGACAAGGCCTGGTTGGGATCATTGCTGCTTTTCAAAAACAGAAACAGATTTTGAAAGCAGCCTCCATATGCTTCCAAAAGCTTCCCCAAATTTGAGTTAGCTTTTCATTTTTTTTTTTTTTTTGAGAAGCTGTGGCTACGGAACAGCTTGTGGGACTGTTTTGCAAGGAAATAAGAGAAGCAGCCATGATAAGCAAAATCCGAAACCCAGCCTAAGAACCTAAAGAGAGCGTCACCTAGTTGCTGTACGTCAAATAGAATGATAAATGTTGCTCCATCAATTAGAAACTTTCATCTCAAAGGAGATTGCTTGATTATTTTATGGTAGGTGATGTCAATATATGATTTGTTTCTGTATAGTAGTAGCAACTAGCAGTCTAGCAGTTGTATACCATTGTTTTGAGAATACTTCCCTTTTGATTATTTTTTTTCCATTGTTTTTCATTTCCTCTTGATTTTACCTCCTTGCAGGTTCTGGCATTGCCATTGCCTCACAGGCCCTTATTTCCTGGATTTTACATGCCAATCTATATAAAGGTATGCCTAGGGGATTGTTCTGAACCTTGTAAATTTAAGCTTACTGAATATTTGTCTCCTTTACGTTGTATTTGGATTATAGTGATATTCTACTTATTTATACAAATGTTGCATAAGCTACTGTGAAGATTTTACAAAAAAAATCAACTTCCTAGAGGCTTGTTCTGAACTTGTAAGTTTAAACTTCTGAAATTTGTTTCCTTTATGTTGTATTTGGATTATAGTGTCTTCTTTATTTATATGAATGTTACATAAGCTACTGTGCAGATTTCACAAAAAGGTATCAACTTCCTTTGTTGTTTTTCTTTTTCTTTTGTTGTGAGAGGTGCTTTCGATGTGAAGGGTTTGATTAGGGCTTTTGAGAGATATGGCCTGCTCTCCATAAAATATCAGTGAGCAAGGCATGATATTTGATGTAAAATTTGATTTATAGCTGTAAATGAAAAGATGGAAGGTCATGATAGATTAGAGAGAATTGATCCAATGTAGTCGATGAGATTTATGGGTTTCAGGTAAAGACATGGATAATGCTCAGGTTTTCTACAATATTCTTGAGTTTTAGCAATTCTGGTATGCCTATAACTAAACAGAAAGTGAAGAAGGTATGAAGAAAGACCTACATTTCAATTGTGCGAAAGTATTCTGTAAAAGTAATGAAAGATGAGTTAGAGAAAGGGATCCTAATAATATAAAATATCTTCTCTAAGAAAGAAGTAGAGGAATAGCCTTCAATTACTCGTATTTAATCTAATGCATCAAAGTAATACATATCCCCTCATATACAGAAAGTAGGTGAAGATAATTAACCTAAGTGTCTGTTTGGTAAAATGAAAGTGGGGTGGAAAGTGACACTAAAACAGATTTTGGTTAGGATCCCAAACTTCATGTTTGGTTCACTTTGAATTTTGGTGTGGAAAGTGCAAGCATTAAATACTTGCAATTCTTGTCGGTTGCATTTCGAGCCTTGCCTACATCCTCTCTTCCTCTTTGGATTTAAAATAATATTTATTTAATATATTGTTTGCTAATAATAAAATTACTCTTAATTATGATAATTATTTGACATAATAAATAATTAGTTAAAAATATAATATAAATGATTAAGTATCAATTTAGCTATATAATTAATTAGAATTTAGTATTCTTATTATGTCATTTGAGTAATTAATTTAAAATAAGAAAATGTTTAAGATGATTAATTAGTCTTAATTGATAATTAGTTATGAAATGATATTTCCAACACTAAGTATTAGTATTTAGTAATTATATTAATTTGTTAACTTAATTAATTAATATTTACTAATATTGTAATGCACTCCATCACTTTCTACTTTCCACTTTCTTATATGACCGAACTTATTTTGGAATTACAAGGGGGCATGTAAGTTCATGGATGCATACACTTTCCACAAGTGTAAATCCAAATCCTTCCTCACTTACCGTTTACCATACATGCCTTAATATGTAAATGAATATTTGTGACTATTTATCGGTTTTTAGTTTTTTACATATTGATGACACACTAAAAATGCATAAAAATCCTATTGAAGAACCCTACTCAAATAAAAGTGAAGTTAACGGTTAAGCACAGATGCAAGTCCTTGATGATTCTAAATCAATATCCAGTCTAGGTGTCACGTCCTGAATCCGAAGAATCGAAAAGTAGCCACTGGACGTGATGTCATTCAAGTCTAGATTTCACTTGTACAAGGCAAAGCAATACATTTAATGATATTTTCATAAAACAACGACATTGCTACGGAACTAAGCAGATAAATTGATTTCTCAATGTAATATTAAGGAATGATCTCTTTTATTGATATTTGTAATGAAGTACAAGACTTGCAGCGGAATACAAAGGCTCTGAATAGCCAACTGAAATACTTGCCAAATATACAATGAATATGGCTTACAACTCACTCGTATAAAATTACAATGTTCCATACATTATGCCCTTTATAGCAGAATCATCCTTACGAGAAGAGTTTCTGCATACCCATCCAATTTGCTGATGCCTTAGAACTGATCAAGACTCCCCACACACGAAAACCTGTAGATGCCCACAAACGTGAGTTAGTACATTGCCGTGTATTGGTGAGTGGTACTTCCCCAACTCACCTAAGAAGACAACACTAAGTATTCATGTGATAGAACATTATTAAAGTGGTCTTTCTCTGTTGCCTAGGGTCAATTTACAATTCGTATCCGACAAGAATTAAAGCATGTATGATATTCATAACCAGCAGAATGTAAAGCACACAGGTTATCACTCTTTGGTGATTCTTACCCACGGTCGTTTAGCCTTTCCTGTAAATGAGTAATACTTAATATGCCTGCATAAGACATTATTAGGAACAACATATTTTTACCATTTTGGTGATTCTTACCAACGGTTTTTCCTTCCCTGTAACGAGTAATAACTTACTCTGTTTGCATAAGACATTGTTAGCATGACTGTCTATATGAAGGTCACTGATACATGCAATCTTGGACTATGTGGTTAGACGGCTCCCCTCAATGGTGGATAGCAAGTCCCCAGGAGGTTTCGAATAATCGGTGCTACTACTTCAGCACCCTAGTTCCCCTAGGACGAACGGGTCCGTGGCCCGGAGTACCGTTCGCGGAACCAAACCTTGTACACAAGTTGTTCATGACCATGCCTACATATGCAACTTAACTATAAAGAAAATATATTATGCATGATAATAGAAACTTAAGAAATTACTCATTTGTCTTGCCACATTTGCCTTGAGTCGTAGCTCGCAATACCAACTGTCCAATCCAGAGACTTGTTGGAGTGTGATAACTCATCCTTCCCATCTTTGTTACCATTTCTCTTTCGAGCCGTAGCTCGATATACTCACTGTCCATTATCTTGGGACTTTGTTAAGTTTGTTTCACCTGTCCAACATCGTTACACAATAAACAATTCATCATTTGATTCACAACAATTTACTAGCCATGTGATTATTTATCTTTCATTATCTTTATGAGTTTCATGCTAGGTATCATTTAGCAACACAACATAAAGCGTAATACATATAATCATTTTTATTATGCGTGAAGCAAAAGGATCTTTGAAGGAATCACACCTCTCACATTATCAAGATGACTTTTCGCCACGATTGCATAGCCTTTGAGTGATCCCTCCGCATAACTCCAAGTCCAACAAAGGCTTCTTCGAGCCAACCAGCCATCATAATGCACCGTGCAAGCGGAACATTACACTAGGAGCCTTAATGTATCTGGTTGCCCAATTTTACTTGCTTAAGTTCTCCAAAGTTACATCTCATATAACTTGGGATTTCCTCAAGTCAGTGTTGACGACCAATTTATCTCTCTTACAGGAAGGAGGCATGCAATTTTGGCTTGATGCTTCACTATATCAATTGCTTCCATTACAACTGTTTGATGAGTAATTAACACCGGAGAAACAAGTAATGATTTTCACAAGATGGAACTCAATCAACTTCATTCCTTTGGGCTTTGTCAACATCAACATTCTCTTGGATTAGATCTAGAAGCTCTTTGATTTAATTATCTTAATTGCACCCATCATCAATTGCCCTCGTTGCAACTGATTGAGGAATAATTAACCTGAAGCAACAAGGAATGGTCTTCATAAGACGGGAACGTTATCGATTTCGTTCCTTTGTGTTATCAAGTAATATCAACAAGATCGTTACTTTGGTTAGATCTACAAGTTTTTTATTTTATTTTTTTATTATCTTTAGAAGTCTTGATTTATGAGGGCTTGTTGATCAGTGAGGATCTTTCTCTTCATGGACTTGCATGATTGCTGGTTCAGAATGAAGCTCTTCAGTTTTTGACTTGAATTAACTTTCTTTGGTCAACTCATATCTTCTAAATTTGATATATTTGTCTACAAAGCATTCATTTGCACGAGTTGGGTCTTACTATCTCTAAACTTAGCAGATGTGGAGTTAGGATAATTAAATATAGTTAAGAGGAAAACAGACAAATTGATGGACACGATTGCTTTGGTACCGAACTGATGTAACATAGGGTTGCTTGATTGCAATAATGAACTCGCATAGGAGGGGCCAGTAGTTGGAAATTAGGGTTGTGGGGAACTACAATGTAGGGATGAGGGTTCTTTTTTTCGGTTTCAACTGAACTGAAATATTCAAAACCGAATAAACCGAAATTCTAAAAATCTAAAACCGAACAAAAATTAGCCATAACCGAAACCGAGCCGATAATCAATTCGATTGGGCTATTTTTATTGTTTAATGGGTCGCCCAAAGATGATTGTAGTTAAATTATTATTAAAAATTACAATTTTTATACATATGTTGTATTTCAAAGTGGGTCCAAAATTGGACTACTTGTTAAATTACCAAAGTTGGACTTTAAAACATACATAGAATGTTGTTTTCAAAATATACATTTTTAGTCATAAAATATGCATAAAATTGTGGGTATTTAATAATTGCATAAGTCTTATCGGTTTTTGATTTTGGACCGAAACCGAAAGCCAAAACCGAAACTGAATAAGAATTTTTAGTATTTTCAGAACCGAAACCGAAAAAACCGAACCAAATTCTTCTTTTCGGTTCTTGGTCCAAATTCAAATAATGCTCACCCCCACTACATTGTGCTGTTTGTGAGAACAAGACTAAAGGTCTAAATTTACAAGTCTTAATGGTGTTACTTTTTACTAAAAATAAGCGGAGAATAGAAGAGTGTGCTGTACTGGAGATATAGTCGGTTCAAGTCGATGGTTTTTAGGTGCCGGGACGAATTTGGGGTTCTTCTCACCATTTCGTTGCTTTCACATAAATCACATTGGCATAGTGTTAGTCAAACAGAAATGTAAGTTGTAAGGAGATTAAGCAGTAGAAGAGAATGTACAAGAAATAGTATTTGCTGACTCTGTCATTACCACACTTCTCATTTCATTCTGTCCTCTTTCATTGTGTATTTATTTTAAATACTTTGGCTATATACTGGAGTGTCAATATGTTCCATTAGGCTGTAAGAAGACATAGTAAATATGCATTATCTTTACATAATAGATATGGAAACATGAATTTCAGAAGTCATATGGAGACATTTGTAACATGAATTCTCGAACTCTTGCAGACAGAGGCTTGTTAAATATAATATGTACTCAGATCATGTTTTGACTGTTGTTGCAGGATCCAAAATTGTTAGCCGCTTTAGTGGAAAATCGTAAAAGATCAATTACATTTGCCGGTGCCTTTCTTCTTAAGGATGAGCCAGGGACTGATCCTAGTATTGTATCTCCTTCAGAAACAGAAAAGAGTATACATGCTCTCAAAGGAAAAGAACTGTTTAAACGTCTACATGAAGTTGGTACTCTTGCGCAGGTATGTGTTTTCTGTCCCAGATTTAGAACTAAATAACTAATGGACTGTTTGGATTTTTCAACCATGCGGCGTTTTCATTGCGAACCCCAAATCTCTCATCTTCTCATTATTTCATTGGTTCAGACACCAATAAACTAATACTTATATTTTCTTGTTACCCATTTTATTATAGGCTCTTAGGAGTTGCAAAAGAATGTCATGATAGATAAAAGAAATAACTAGTGATAGGTTTTCAAATGCATTATTTTAGGTTCTTTTAACATTGTGGATAAATATCCAAACACCTCAAGTGAGATAGCATGGTCACTTCTTTTCAAAAATCAGAAGTATCAAAATATTGTGATTGACATGTGCATTGAAATACACTCGAAATATCAAATATAACAAGTAACAAGACAGATTGAAGTACATTAAGATATTATTTACTAATAGCTTGTGATCCTGCACTCTATTCAGATAAGTAGTATCAACGATAATCAAGTGGTGCTCGTTGGTCATCGGAGGCTGCGGATAACTGAGATGGTATATGCCTTTCTTTGTCGAATGGCCGATTTAGAGACCTTTGTTGATTTCCTTCTTTTGGATGACTTACTACTTATACTGTAACCTCCAATTTTGCAGGTTGACGAAGACCCCCTTACCGTAAAAGTTGATCATCTAAAGGCATGTTAGTTATTTACTCTCTAATCGTTTTAGTAATATTAGTCATGTGTTCCTATATCGTTCATCAACTGTGTACATCCTATCAGATTATGTTATCTTCATAATTTGACTTACTACTTGTTCATTCTATGCACATCTTGCATCTCTATTGGGGCCCAATTTTTTGGTCAACTGCATCATGCCATATTTTTACATGCCAACGCCGTAGCTGGTCCTTATATTGGCTACAAAATGTCATTAGACGATTGCACTTGAACACATGCACTAGCAGTTGCATCAGTAGGAGAGGCCATGGGAAACAAACCTTTCAAGGATGTCCAATGTTAACCTAAATGGATTACATTCTTTAGATAATATTTTGAAATTTCAGCTCACTATGTTTAATTCTTATAACAGGAAAAGCCTTTTAATAAGGATGATGTAATAAAAGCAACCTCTTTTGAAGTCATATCAACATTAAGAGATGTATTGAAGACGAGTTCGCTGTGGAGAGATCATGTTCAAACATATACTCAGGTATGCTGGATCTACTTTCAAGAAAGAAATTTTCAAGTCTATATTTCTTTCCGTAGTTCTTCATGCTATCATTTCATCACCTTTCTCAAGTCAGCCAAAAGAATCTGAATGGACATACTGCTGACACAATTTAGCTTCAAGTTAATATTTGGTAAGAGAGGACTTGTCCAAGTAGGTCTATAAACAAGATCAACATATTTTAAGGTGCAAATTGTGATTCATCGATTTTCAAATGTTCGCTTTTGAACCCGAATCCTTTTAACCTTCGTCCTCAATGATATCTATACTTGAATACCTTTCACATTTTTACTTATGAGTTTGCTTTTCAGCAACGTGATAGACATTGCATAAACTGACTTTTACAGTTTATTTATGCAAATTCTGATATATTATTCTTAAAATCTCAGCATATTGGTGATTTCAATTATCCGAGGCTGGCGGATTTTGGGGCTGCTATATCTGGGGCAAACAAGTTGCTGTGCCAGCAAGTGCTTGAGGAACTAGATGTAAGCATCATACTTGTAGTACATGGTTTTTCTTCGAGTCACATATATTAAAATATAGTGTAATACCAGTCGCAATTCCTTTCCATCTTTTACAATTGCTTTTGTAGACTGAAAATAGTAGTCTACACTGATACAATTGAATGAAGATTTTCTCTCATATTACTCTCTTTAGATTCTGAGCTAATACTTTGAGATTTTCTATCTCTATCATCAATTCTTAGACCATCTTGTTTATGTAACTACACTTTTAAGTTTTAACACCAAGATTATTTGTCAACCAGGTGTACAAGCGCTTGAAGCTAACTCTAGAGCTAGTGAAGAAGAGATGGAGATCAGTAAGATACAGGTAGTGTTTACATTTAACTCTTTCACATTTCCAATTACACATCTGTACTTACTTTCTTTATGTATTATGTTCTCATTTTGATTGGATATATGACAGGAGTCTATTGCAAAAGCGATTGAAGAAAAGATCAGTGGCGAGCAGCGGCGATATTTATTAAATGAGCAACTTAAAGCAATTAAAAAGGTGTGGTTTTTACTATCTTAGTATGGAAATAGATTGCTTAGCATAAACTGAAGCAGTTAATTGGGATTTTCTTCTATTGGGTATAAGATGTTTCCTATTTGTTTGCATTGATAACTAGCCATACCATGCATCATAAAAACTTGAAAATAATATAGGGACTGATATTGTAGGGTAGGTGTTGTATTAGCAGGTCCTCTTTGGCTATAAACTAACTTGTTTTACCTTCATTCAGGAGTTAGGTTTGGAAACAGATGACAAAACAGCATTGTCTGGTTAGTTCCTGAATTTATTTTCTATAGCAGGAATATGATACTACCGACTTATGATGCCTTTATGTAGGCGACATGAACTATATAGTTCTCTTTACCTTGCAGCAAAATTTAGGGAAAGACTTGAACCAAAAAGGGAGAAGTGTCCACCTCATGTCCTTCAAGTTATAGACGAAGAACTTGCAAAGTTACAGCTTTTGGAAGCCAGTTCTAGCGAGTTTAATGTAACTCGCAATTATCTTGATTGGCTCACTGCATTGCCCTGGGGAAACTACAGGTTTTTAAATCCTTCCTTCTTTTGGAAATCATCAAATTCTAACATATTACACTAGTAAAATAGTTGAAACTCTCAATGGTGGATGCTTCCTACATTATGTTTAGAGAATTCTTAATTCATGGCACCCTGTTTGCCTGACACAAGTCTTTTTTGGAAACTGAATAGTCCTACAACCTGTTTTCTGCTTCTTACTTGATGTTTCTTGTCAAATTCTAGTTTTCAATGACATTCTATTTTAAAAGGTGGAATTGGTATTCATGTGATGCAATTGGCTGATGTACGATATATTTGCTTTTGGTTGGTTAGATATTTGTTGCCGTATAACCAAATTTTATGAAATGAGATTATCATGCACTGTGCTTATAGCTTACTAGCACAGTAGCACATTTATTTTGGAATTCCTTGAAGAGATGCTTTAAACAAGTTACATTAATTACTATCTCGGTACTGAGGTCTTTTTGGTGGTGCAGCCTCCTTTTATTATGTATTGTTTATTAAGACTAGTGGATAACCCGTGCCATAATGGCACGGACACGAACCCGGCCTTCTCGACGTAGGCGTGCAGGCACCGGGCCAGCGCCAGGGAGTTCCGGACGCAGACGCGGCCTCCGAACCCGACCTTCTCGACGTAGGCGTGCAGGCACCGGGCCAGCGCGCCAGGGACCCGAGCCCGGCGGAGGCGGACACGGCAAAGACCACGGTGGCGGTGTGGGGCCTCATGGAGGTGAAGACGCGCAGGGCCGTCGCAGGGCGGCGAGGCCCGAGACGGCGGCGGTCCAGTCCCTGTGCGGCATTCCGTCGAACACCCCGCAGGACGTGGTCGGCGGAGCCGCGTCGGGAGTAGGCGGTGAGCAGGACGGTCTGCACGAAGGGGTCGGGCCGGAATCCGAGGAGGAGGGCGTGTGCGTGGAGCGACCTGGCGGTGGCGGTGGTGGTGTTGAGCAAGGAAGAGAAGGTGTGGGAGTCGAGAGGGACGCGGCGGCGGAATATTTGGGAGTAGATGGAGAGTGGGTCGGCGGAGATGGCGGTGTTGAAGGAGAAGGGGTTGGGGTTGGTCATGGCGGAGAAGAGGGAGACGGCGAAGGAAGGGTCGGCGTCGGCGGCGCGATGGAGGAGGCTTCTTGCGACGAAGGGGTTGCGGAAGAGGCCGGCGACGACGACGTGGGCGAGGATGGAGCGGAGGCGGCGGAGGGAGGGGCGGTGCAAGGGGAGCTGGAGGCGGGGGTGCCGTTGGAACAACCGGTTGCTCCGCACCCAACATGGGACCTCCTCCTCTCTTATAGAGAGAGGGGCAATTTAGTCCTTTCATCATCGTTGAACCAAGGCACATGGGTCGGACCAAAAACCCACTGTGCTTTAATTATAGATATTCATTCACTTCCTGCATCTTCATGGTTGCAGTTTCTTTCATTTGTATGGATAGTGTATCAGCATATTTTAGAAAGAAAGAGAAATAGCTAAAACAGATTGCACTGTTGTTGTTTGCATGCATGTTCAGAATCTCCCCTTTGTTGCCACAATCAATATCCAACACTAGATGATCACTATGAGGCACTATTCATTGGTGCTGTCCAGTAAACACTTGAAAGGATGCTGGTCAATTGAATAAAAAGTTGAAAATTTCCTCTTCAGCTACCATTTCACAATTATTTTCATTGGCAGTTAAATTAACTTTATTTCCCCTTGCTATCAATAATTGCAGCGATGAAAATTTTGACGTCCATCGTGCTCAAAAGATTCTAGACGAAGACCATTATGGTTTATCGGATGTAAAGGAGAGGATCTTAGAGTTTATAGCAGTTGGGAAGTTGAGAGGAACCTCACAAGGTAAGTATTTATTTTACACTAGTCTTACATATGCTATCAAATTAATTCTTTCTTGTGTACTATTTGATATCTTTGCGACAAGTATGACTCTGGTTGTAAATTTCTGCTACATCCAACACACACACAGAGACACCAACTTTTGTATTTGCAGTTAGTTTACATCTAATCTAAAATGGACTGTAAAGGTTGTTTTTGAGTGATGTTTGATGACATACTTTTCTCTTTTGGCTTTTAAGATTATGTTCTCTCACTGATGCACATATTGATTTCCTGAAATATGGTCTGAAAGTTCATGCATAATCCCAGATCCATCATTTTGTTTGACTGTAATAAGCTGTCCAAAGTTAATGCAGTGAATGTGCAGTTCTATAACAGAGAAGTAAGCTGTCAGTTCTTCCTCATAGGATTGGCAGGACTAAGAATAGGTCACTGCACGTTTTATTTTGTCGTTGATCTGATCCCATGATGTCGATCCTCTCCTTTATATGGTCATAGCTAGATCCCCATGAAACTGCCAACTGAAAGGCCGCACCCGAGGACACAGATAGGACACAACACAGTAAAGGACATGGACACGATGCCTATTTTGGTGTCCTAGTGTATTTTGGAATGTCCGTGGTGTGTCTGATACGTGTCCGGCACATGTCCAGATTTTTGGAGTGTCCGTGTTTCCTAGGCCACACCATTGGCAGATTATAGCTAGTTCTACGTTGAACTTAAATATTTCTGACTGGAAGTTTGGTGTTTCTCAATATTTATAGTAGTCATGTCTTGCTTAGATTTATCCGCTGACCATGGTTTAACCTGAATACCTTGCAGGCAAAATTCTGTCTTTCTGGGCCTCCTGGGTTGGTAAGACTAGCATTGGTCGATCCATTGCTCGTGCCTTGGATCGCAAGTTTTATAGATTTTCTGTAGGAGGCTTGGCTGATGTGCTGAGATAAAGGTAAGGAATTTTTTTATTTTGGTGTAGAATCTCCTGCAATCTTGTGCGTCTGCTGCTTCAAAATTCATTTCTTCTTTGCAATTGTCAGAATGAACCTCATGCCATACTCTAATTTTCACTAGGGTCATCGGCGCACATATATAGGTGCCATGCCAGGGAAGATGGTTCAGTGCCTCAAAAATGTTGGAACATCTAATCCTTTAGTTCTAATTGATGAGATTGACAAGGTATCCTTCTTATTACATGTATATTATCTACGAAATCATTGTGTTGCTTTACTATTAAAACGTACTTGTCCTTTCTATCTTTTTTACTCGTTTGTCGATAACATCTTTCTTGATGATTTGTTACATAACAGTTGGAAGGGGACATGCTGGTGATCCAGCAAGTGCTTTGTTAGAGTTACTGGATCCTGAGCAAAATGCAAATTTTCTTGACCACTATCTTGATGTGCCCATTGACCTATCCAAGGTGAGTCATTAAGAAGAGTTCTTTCCTTTTTTTTGTTTATGTATATGACTTTTTAGTTTTTTTTTGTATTTATTTTCCTGATGGAGCAGCAGGCTTTCCACTTCGATTCTTTATTTAGGGGATTTAATGAGCGCCGAGAGAAGAAAGTACCACTTTCCTAACATACTTTAAAATTAGCATAGCCGAAACTTTAGAAGAATAAATAAAGCCATATAAGTCTGAAATAATGGGTTTAACATGTAAGCCTTCACAGCATGAGCTGCATCCTGAACTGGTCAACCTCCGAGAATTCTATCCATTTGATTTTGTATCATTTTATCATTTGTGTGGGTGTGTAGTGGACTCTTGGAATTGTCACTACATAAAAAAACTCTCGAAAGGATGACAGCAGCAGCAAAAAAACAACAATAACAAAGCAGAAACAAAATTTTGTGGTCGACTACATGGATCTTTTGTCTTTCATTGAGCTTATTAAGCCACCTACTCGAACATTAGTGAATGTTAAATTGTTTGCACAGCCTCAATCCAAAAACATTTAGGTCTATGCCTACTACGAGCAGCTCCTTTTACTAATATCCTTCACTCCTAATTGATGCATCTATGGTTATTTCTGCACGTCCAAACCTATCAGAGAAGTATAAGCAAATTGTTGTGAAAACATGGAAGAAGTAATTTAATTGGAAACTAAATCCTAGCTGTCCTAGTCCAAATTGATTTTGTACATGGGCTGCAGAAAAGGGGCCTTAAGCGCCTATTGGCATATCTTAAGGATTAAGAAAATGGTTTAGTTGAGGAGTTGGATTTTTCTTTGCCATATTTAAGTAGATCTGCAATTTTCATCTCTGCAGGATGTATAAAGTTGACTATATGTATATTAGCTGAAATTGATTCACTTGAATAAAATTGATGCAGATGATACAATTTTGGTTGTATATTCAGTCTGAAATAATATACCATTTAGGTGATTTAGTCAGGCTCTATACAGTGCAGTTTTTATCCTTTGAATATGTCATTTTGATTCAGCACTTCCTTGCTGTGATTATGGTTTTACTTTTCTAATTTTGTCTTCTCTTAGATTATGTTAATTATATTGTATATTTGCTTTAATAAAGTACTGCTTTGGGTGGTTTCTGATACCATTGTCTTCTATATATAGGTTCTATTTGTCTGCACAGCAAATGTAATTGATATGATACCAAATCCTCTCTTAGATAGAATGGAAGTCATTGCTCTTGCTGGTTATATAACTGACGAAAAGATGCATATAGCAAGAGACTATCTGGAAAAGACCACTCGAGAAGCATGCGGAATCAAGCCTGATCAAGTATATGAGTTTCTCTACTTTTTTTTTCTTCTCAACATATTATGGTATATTCTATGAGATCAGGACAGATGAAGTTGTTCTGTTCCGTCCCTTAGCCGATTTTTCTTAGTTGACATCTTATAATATGTTTAGAAAGTTCTGCTCAGTATGTTTACTTCACTTGGTGCTTCATCGTAGCATTGATAGGAAATCAATTCTAATTACCACCACGTCACTATGGATTCTTTTTATTTTACGATGTCGATAACTGGAGTGCATCAGTTGCTGAATATTAGCATTGAATTTTGCAAGTAAAAGACATACAAATGGAACCATTGACGTATTTATGAGAAGAAGAAAAACCTCTATCCAGTAATAGTTTTATTTCACACCAATGGGAAGTTGGAAACACTCCAATCTTCTGGAAGCATTGGTGATTCTTTCATTCTGCTTTATTAGGGGCCATTCTCTGTGACATTAGCAAATACTATATCCTTTGTTATTGCCACATGCCACTCATAATGCGGCTTACCCTAGCCCTAGCAACTAGTTCAACTACCATCTTATCAATCCTAGCTGGGGGCATCCATTGACCTCAGTTTCATTTGCCTAGTCCATCTCAATTTTTTTCTTCTATTGTGTCCATTGGTATATGGTTCACATGTCCAAATGTTCTGAAGTAAATGGCGTCCCATTGCGCCACGAGGCTCCTACTTATGTAGGGTCGGGAAGGGGGGGGTCAAATGTACCCACACCTAATATATATATATTATATATATATATATATATATATATATATATTCAGAACATTATAATTTTCATCAATGCAAAATTACAGTAATAACTCAGAACGTTTGGAAGAGGGCATCCCTTGGTACGATGGTAAAGGATGCAGATTTGAGTCGCAAAACAACATATATATATATATATATTGGTGCTTGTTGCATCCTGAAGGATGCAGATTTGAGTCGCAAAACAACATATATATATTATATATATATATATATATATATATGTGTGTGTTGTGTGTGTTGGTGCTTGTTGCATCCTGAAGGATGCAGATTTGAGTCGCAAAACACATATATATATATATATATATAATATATTATATATATATATATAGATATATATTATATATATTATATGTTGTTTTGCGACTCAAATCTGCATCCTTCAGGATGCAACAAGCACCAAATCTTACCATCGTACCAAGGGATGCCCTTCCAAACGTTCTGAGTTATTACTGTAATTTGCATTGATGAAAATTATAATGTTCTGAAAATTTTATTTTCATCTGATGCTTTGGCAGTTTGTAATATCTGAAGAGGGCTATAGTAATTGGAGATCTTGATAAGACAATTAAAATCATCAAGAACTACATGCCTTCTAGTTTTAGCCGTATAATCAATTCTGACCAGCCGTCATAAGTTCCACATTTATAATAAATTTATGACATTACTTATCGCTAAAAAATTCAAAAACTGACACCATTAAGTGAAATGTAAACGAGATAAAACGGGTTCATCACAAGATCACAACTAGCACTGTCTCCTGCTATGCTATATTTATACTTGAAGTATTTCTTCTAAAGGAATAAAGGACCTTATGTTTCTTTTCAGAATGTTTCATTGATATCAATAGATGCTATTTGGATTGCTCTTGCCTCTGTATGAATTTTTTGGGGTCGACTGCATGAATCCTTATCTTCCATCTATCTCACTTAATGCTTATGTTCTCTCTAACATCAGCAGAAGCTTAGGTCTACTCATATTGGCATGTTTCCAACGTTTAGGTCTTCCTCTAGTTATCCTAGCTCCTTGACTTACATGCTATCATTCCTAATTGGTGCATTAATAGCCTTGTTGATGTTCAAGCCATCTCAAACGATTTTCTTTCATCATATCTCAATTGATACAACCTCCAACTTCCCTGAATGTACACTTCTTATCCTCTCTTTTATGTATTGCCACTTATCCACCTCAACATTCTCATTTCATCGACCCACATTTTTTGATGTGTTTTTCTTCACTGCGCAGCATTGACCCATAAAGCATGGCTGGTTTTATTGCTGTACTATAGAATTTCCATTCAATTTCAAGGCTATCTTACGCTCTCAAACTATAATGAATTCATGTTTAAAAATAAAAACAATTTTCTTTTCTTTTACAGAATGGTGAAAATATAAAAGGATATGGCAAGAGACCACACTACTAATTTGATGCACCTCAATTGATTAGTTCCTGTGTAATGGCTTTGTGTTAGTAGTGTTTCTTTGTTTCTTGTTGCTGAAGAAATCATGAAATAAATTTGATTGGAGATGTCTAGTGTTTAATTCCATTTGAGCGACACGACTTGTACTTATAATACAACTCGTAAAGTGGATATTCAGGTAAGACTGATATGATTTACAGTATAAGTTTTAGCTTTGATCCCTGCTTGAATGTAGTGGAAATACAAAGTTACAGTTTCTTCACAGTATAAGTAAATCAATTGATTGATGCAATAGGATTGCTGTCTCTTATTTTAATTAGGTATGGAAGGTTCCATATTCCCAGGATAAGTATAATTTGTTTGTTCCATTTGTTCCTTGGTTGCATATTCTCTAAGAAATGTGATGGTTATATTCCTATTTATGTTACTTAATTTACTTGCATGTTAAATCAAGAATCAGAAAAGTCTCGGATACATTTTATAGTTGGGTTATGTGAGATAGTCTATAGATAGCCATATGATGTTT
Source organism: Iris pallida (assembly GCA_029216955.1). NCBI lineage: Eukaryota > Viridiplantae > Streptophyta > Magnoliopsida > Asparagales > Iridaceae > Iris > Iris pallida. Next base: position 6,411,926 of record JANAVB010041816.1, on the reverse strand, counting down.
GCTGGGAAGGCCAAGCTGAGACACTGCCAACTATAAGTTATGTTACCTTCTGTACATAACAAATGCTACTCACACTATTTAAATGCAGTGTTTTGTTATATTTCAGATCTTCTGTATGAGACTGTAAATAGAATTATAGATTTTCATTCGGAAAAAGCCAGAGGCCATTATGATCGCTCCACATAGTAGCAGAAGCTGTGAATGTCTCAGTCTTGGTTTCAATTAATACTATCTGGATCGAGAGATCTAATTTTGCAGTTGATACTCTTCAGGTAGAAGTACTGATGCTGCACTGCTTGAACTCATAGAGAATTATTGCCGGGAATCTGGTGTACGAAATCTTCAGAAACAAATTGAGAAAATATACCGCAAGGTTTGCTGTTTTTAGTTGACTTTCTTTTTGGAGACTTTTATATGACATTGTTTTGCAATAGTTGGGGATTTCTGACTTTGCAGTAGAGTTCTGCACATTATGTTGACCCTTTTCCTCAACAAAATAAGATGTAATAATTCTGAATGGATTTTTTCGCTGAAGTTAGTTTTCAGTGAGTTGGATTCTTTTCCTCTTCTGTTTCTTTCCGGCAATCAGAAAATAATGAAAACAATTTTTTGTTTCATTTTTCTTCCCTTTCCCTTAGAACCAGACAACCACATTATTTATTTGGGCACTTTACGTCTTGGACCTGTTTACGGTTTTACAAAATACAGAACATAATTTTCTTGTGAGTTTACTTATTCCTTTAACAGTCTTTTGCTCAAGTCTCATACATGACGAATACTTTCAATTTGACAGATAGCTCTGCGTCTTGTTCGCCAAGGAGTTTCAAATGAACCATCTTCTGATGTCTCTGTTCAGCAAGGAATCGTAAAGTCCATTGATTTGTCTGACAGAGAATCTTCTTCCACTGATTCGTCTGAGACAGGTCTTCTGCAGCTGATTGCCTGATAAAAACATTAGTGAGGGTGGTAGCTCATGTAAAGAGCTACTGAAATTGACAGTGCAGGAGTTGTGAAAGGAACTGAACCTGCTTCACATGAACATGCCAATCTGGTGACCACGGAATCGGAGCAGTCAGCTAATAATGAAATGCTGCGAATCCTTCAAGTGATGGTGCTACAATAGAAAAAACCACTGATGTAGAGGTACAAATTATTGACATTATATGCTTACTTATCGTAGGAATGAACATCTGAGTTGAGAATGGTCGTTAATTTGTTTTTTCAAGACCCACTCACCTATAAACCTCATATACAATTCCTATTTAGTTATTATGATTGAAGAATCAATTGCTGACTTTAGTATTGGCATCATTAGGTTAGTGAGGCTTCTTCCGGTTGATTATACCCAAAACAAAAGGGGGTTCTAATGCAACCTTGGGAGAGTTTTGAATTAACACAAACTCCATTTGTTTTTGAAGATAATTGTATATTTAATTTCGATTAGGAAATTCCTATCTAGCATGCATACAATCTTTTAGTCATAGAGAGCTTTTTCAATTGCTAGAGATAAAAATCTCAATAGGTTTGGACTACACGTGCGTTATTCTGTATCCATCAGAATAAGAAGTTTTCTGCAATGCTTTCTACAAATGATTGTTCAATTACAATGTTTTGTTTTCATTGACAGGGCAACACAGGGTCA